>JAXDDX010000464.1:0-54023 GCA_034670405.1 Hoplostethus atlanticus | reverse complement strand
GGGTACTTGAGCTGTGAAGCTTCCAGTTACTGTTTGCGTCGGACGCTGCAGGACGGTTGAGTTGAGTTTTGAGTTTCTTGATTTCTTGATGTTCCTTGATGTTTTTTCCCGCCTGAGTTTTTACCCGTCCGCCTGCTGCAGGAGTTGTCCTCCTTTGTTCGTTCGAGTTTTTTGAGATTTCGTGAGTGTCCTGACTTGTTCTGAGGTGTTCAGGGCTTTATGGTATGTCAGGAGTGGTAGGTGTTTCCCTCATTTGCATGCATCAGATTTACAACTTGATGACCGGTGATCACCATCCCCTAAACTGCATTTCCAGCTCAGGTTTGGAAAACATCATTTTTCTTGATCCTTTGGGGATGCAAGTGACATATTTAATCACCTAACAACAAATGGGTTTGAATGACACCAAACATCACTGTCTTACCACAAAATACTGGCGAGTAAACCAAAAGTCCTGATAACACATTCTGTGTGCCTTGAATAACCAAGATACTACATTGGGGAGTAGGGCACATCATCTGCCACAGGATGTGAAGTTTAAATCTAATAAAACATATAAAGAAAGCACATTTTTGCAACACATTCCAGAGTTTCTTTGTTCTCTTATTCTGTGTCTCCCTTGGAAGGTAGATTAGGTACATTTCCCCGGCCCTTATCATCGGTCCCATCTCCTAATGGCACCAGAGCGGGCTAGTCGACTGGACTGGACTGGCGTCTGGGGTGTGGGTGGAGCTTGGGGTGCCATTGTTACTGTTGGTTGTGCTGGGGCTTGATCTATGGCTACCACTGGGGCCTGAGTCTTAGTTTTATCCTTCTTTGGTTTGATTAATTCATTCAATTGTAGCTGTGTTAGCTTGTCGGCCATGCGTTTGCTTGCTTCTTCTTCCTTCTGCTTGTCTTTTCTGTGGTTTTCCACATGGTGCACAATATGCTCAGAAAACAGTGGCCATTCCATCTTCATAAGCCCCACGACATTGTCTAGGCGTGTCTGTACACCCTTTGGCATGGCTTTCTTTACCATTACCTTAAACAGACTTTTTGTCGTTGGCGTTCCAGGCACTTCCTGTTTCATCTCTCCACTTTCGCTGAAAGTCACGTAGGAATTTTGCTGGGCTTTCCCCGTCTTTTAGCGCCTCTCCGTCCAATTTGGAGGGATCCATTTTTTCTGGATATTGTTTTCTCAGTTCAGCCCATATTGGATTGCGAAATCCGCCAAAACCCACCTCATCCACTCTATTTCCAGCTATCAGTGCTGGCAGATGAGCTGCTGTGAAGATTTCTTCAGTCATGTGTTTTCCAGCTATGTGCATGAGCAAAGCCTTGATGTCTCCCAATGCCAACCTCACTCCAGCTGTACTTTCTTCTAGTGCTGTTATCCATTTATTTGCTCCTTCATGGAGGTCTGGTAGTCTACTGGCCAGTCCCACCATGTCCATAAATGACCACGGCACATATTGGGTCTGCCCTGTTGCTTTGGTTATTATGGGGCACTGAGTGATTAGGAAATCATCATGGATCTCTTCCGGCTCTCCGCCTGGACTCAGATCTTCCTCACTTAGGGCCTGGTATTGTCTTCCACTTCTCAGCCTGCCCGTTGGTTTCCACTGCTTCTTTTGTGACTTTATTTTCCTCAACTGGCGAATCTGATGATCCGCTATTTTCGACATTTCTGCTTCGATTTCGTCGATTTCATCCACTAGTAGGCGCCGTCTGTCTTCAATTGCTGTATCCTCTGTTGTCATGTAACCACTCATCTGTACTTTTCATTCTGTGGGGCTGGGTCCTTGTTTCCTGTGTTCTTTCCTCCAAATATGGGCGCTGCCCCTCCTCCAGTTCTTCCTCCAGGAATAGGCACTGTCCCCCCTCCAATTCTTCCTCCATTCTTGTTAGCCTCATAGTGTCTTGTGTGGCTGTAGGAGGTTTTGATGTTTTCACACTCTTTTCCCCGCATGATGGCCAGCAGGCATCCTCCTCCTCCATGTCTTCAAAACTCACCCTGTTCAATGTTTTCGCAGGGCCATTTCTTCTATCAGACCTGGCTGCAAGTGTGAAATCGTCAGGGGTGCTTGTGTAGCGGGGACATTCTGCTGACTGGCTCCTTCTAATGCGGCCTTGACGTGGAGGGAGCGGTGTTTCTTCACCCTCCTTGCGATAGTAGTCGTTTCTGTCATTGCTGGCTGACTGCCTGCTCTGTTGTGCTGCCTGTCGGTATTGCTGTATGTCTCTTTCGTCTTCGCTCGTTTGGTTACTCCTTTCTGCTGTAGTTCTTAGTGGCTCACCACTGCTTTCCGCTCTCTTCTTCAGGGGAGGGTTGCCATTTGAGGGCGTGCTACGTGGGCGGTCATATATCCCCTCCTCTTCAGGGAAAATGCTCTCCCGACTCACATTGCTTCCCCTGTCGCTTGCTGGTGCGGTCAGTGTGATACTGAAATCCCCTTGCAGCTTGCCTTGTATTTTGCATTCTTCTTCCTCCTCATCACACACTCTTGATACTGGAAACTGTCCTGCTTTGATTACTTGTTTGCTGGGGGCATATGGTGGTGGCGGTGCTGGTGGTTTGACAGACGGTGGTTTGACGGGCCATAGCGGGGCAGTGGGCTGCTGTTCTTGCTCTTTTATTTTTTCTTTACTCTCTTCTCTGGCTTCTGCCCTCTTTTGCCCTTCTTGTCTAAACCATCCTAACACTTCCCTTTCCCTAAATCTTCTACCTTCCCTTTGATCGCTCTTATCTTTGGCCTTGTGGTGTTTTATATTTTCCTCCACTTCATCGCAGCATGCTCTACTGAATGTGCCCTTTATTGGCCACTGGAGTCTTCCTGATGTCCGCTCATGCCACTCGGTCATGAACTGCTGGATCTGTTTTTTACGATCCAGATTTCGTCTAATCATCACCTCCATTGGTGTCGATACACCACCTCCTGTTGTTACTTTTGCCCCCATGTATCCCTGTCGCGCGCTGCTTGCCAGTGATCTAGGAATTTCTGGCTCTTCGTCTAACTCTTTTGTTCTTATTAATACAAGTATTTTACCAGCAGTAATGCCAGGCTTATATTTTCTTCCTTTAATATGACCAAATTCTAGTTTCTCTGTCCCGTCTCCTTGTGGAGTTTTAGTAATATATTCAAATTTACCAGTTTCCCACTTCACTCCTCTGGGGACTACGGAAATACACAGCCATGGATTCACCGCTACTCGGCTTCGTCCTTGTAACCCGAAACCCTCTGGTACACCAAAAGCTGGATTTAAAGGGAGCGTTGCTACCGCACCAGGATCTCCGCACAACGGCTCCAACAATCTAGTCAAATTTGTTACAGTCCAATACCCATGTATTGCCCTTCTCCACGGCACGTCAGGAAATTCTTCCTGTATTTGCTCTAGGTTTACAAATTTTGTTATCTGCCAAAGTTTCAGATTGATTAATTGTTCGTCTTGCCACTGTTCCACACCTTCCTCATCAATATAGGTTCGCTCCAACCAAAAATGTGTCCTTATTCCTTTTGTGTCAGCAGCTCCTATATTATCAAAATGTTCTATCGAAAATATTTCATCTTCGCTACTATCTCTCTCATCCATTAATATTTACCAACTTATATATACAATACATACATTATATTATGATACTATTCTATTCAATCTCTCCTCTACTCCTCTTGGCACACGTTCAACAGCCTGTACAGTACTCCTAGGTTCATGCAGAGAGAGCTACGACTCTTATCTCACTTCACACCGCCTCCTCTACTCCCTCTCAACATGCCCCCACCAGCCCGCACAGCACTTCTGCTCACAGGCAAGAAGCAAAGACCGTTATCTCATTCCGACAGCCGTAACTCATTCAATCTCATATAATTACTTCTTTAGGTTACAATAAGTACACTTGTTATTTACACATCTATTCTAAATGTTTATATAATAAAACAAAACAAAAAGCAATATTTACATGCGCTATAGTTTTTTCTCTTGGCCAAGTGTTGCAGTTACATTTAGCAACAGTTGCAATTACATTTAGCAACTTGCGCGCCTCGCAGTCCCTAATGGGCCCCTAGCAACTGTTTGCATACAAAACTCCTTCTCCTAGCGACTTTTGTACACAAACCGACCCCCTGTTGCAGTCCCCGTCGGTCCAGCGATGGTGTACACTCAAAACAACCCCTGCCTATTCAGACCTTCCCTTTCCGGGAGAGCCCCAGTACTCTGCTGAAACCCTACTGAAACGAGAAGCGGTATCCGCAGTGTTGTGATCAACCCCTGCCTATTCAGACCTTCCCTTCTCGGGAGAGCCTCAGTACTCCGCTGAAACCCTACTGAAACGAGAAGCGGTATCCGCAGTGTTGTGCTAGCAAATTGTGCAAAACAACTTTTGTCTATTCTGTCCCCCCCTTCTCGGGAGTCCCCCAGCACCCAGCTGAAACACTACTGAAACGGAGGGCGGTATCCACAATCGTTGGGCAAATCCTATCATAACCTATACACAAATCATCCAGTTCTCATGCTTACAACAAATTCACAGATTTTAACAACTTTACAGACATCACAACGATACACAACAACTTTTATACACCGTCCGTCTTCACTTTTAGCAGCAATCAATACTATCCTCATTCTGTGTGTAATTATTTCTGAATTATGGCCTGGCCTGAGCGTGTGCGGCCATCCAAATCATACCCCCGCTGAACATTAGGCAGACAACTATCCAGCATGCAATACACACATTCAATAGCCATTCATCCACTCTTTCTCCATCATTCATTCTTTCCGCACCATGGTGTTTTCATACATACAGTTGCATCAAACTCTGTACCGTCAGTGACTTAGTTTTTTAGTTAATATTATTTTAATGAACCTGCTGGGTTTTACACTTATGCTATACAAATTTGCCTATTTTCTTTAAAACATACTTTAACTAAGTTCTTTAGAGGAGAGACATTCTGATTTTCCTCACCTGGGCGGAGTCCTGCACTCAGACACAATCAGAAAGAATCTGCAGAATTTAGAAAAGGTTTTCTGCTTACCTTTAATTTTGTGGCCACTGATGTGTGTTTGAGATGCAGGCCGCTCCCCCCAGGCTGAGATCCTCAGAGTCGGAGGAAGAAGTCCAAGTCTCAGGCCAGTGATGATGACCGGACCCCCACGCCAACACTTAATACTTCTCACGATTCTGTAGATGCTGTAGTTACTGGAGTCTCAAACAGGTTCAAAGAAGTCACTGGAGATGATCAGAGTTCGTTGCAATAGAGCTTTATTCTTCAACAGAGACAAAACCCGAGTTGGTCCCGGAACCAGACTGACGTACAACTGTCTGTGCATGATCTTATAAACCCTAAAAACTGGGTGGAGAATACTGATTTCTACGCCCATTTTTCATTAATTTTAGCTTTGTCAGCAAGAAAATAATGGTGTCCGAACGCCAAATTTGGTCCTATGGGGGGGTCTTTGTGGGCATGTAGGCGGTCTCGTTTTCCTGTTTTACACCATTACGTAGCCGTTAACTGGGAATTTTAGGGACTTTCCATTTCACCATTACGTTATGGCCACCTGGACTTCTCTTGTCTGCGCATGCCCCACCTGGGTTTTTTTAAGGCCTCTGCCGCCTGACCTTGGACACCCTTAGTGCAGAAGGGCCTCAGACTGTATTTTTTAAAAACCTTTATGATTACTGTAGGGAAACCGTTAGACTATGTTTTTGAAGCTTTATTGAAACTTTATGATTACTTTATGATCTTTTAGGTTACATGCTTAATCAAACATATTCTATATTTATGTAGATTTATCATAACACACACACACTCTAGATTATATTGCTTATTTTAAAGCATATCATTGTTTAGTACAAAGTATATTATTCACAACAGAAGGAGGACACAAGCTGCTTCTGGTGGATGGTGTGACTTTGCCCTGCGTTTGGTCTTGCTGTCGCAATTTGCCAGTAGCGAATTGGCTCTTGGCAGGCCGGTTAGCTCAGCTGGTTAGAGCGTGGTGCTAATAACGCCACGGTCGCGGGTTCGACCCCCGTACTGGCCAGTACTGTTATTTTTGCAAACAAATTGCCAAATTCTGGCGCAAGTACAAGTGGAAAATAACATTACCGTCCTTCATCCCACCATTATAGCAAGCCTTGTCTTCCTCCCTCCAATTTGTTCAAAGACACTTTTCCGCAGTTCAAAAGTTTTTGACTGCTCTTCTCGATGAAATAGGTGTGCCCCTCTGATAAAAGTCTCGCTGACTGTATCGCTTCGGGAATCAACTCCTTGCTTGGCGCGGCAGAAATTGGAATACAACCCCAAGCTAGACCACGTGGCCTAATGGATAAGGCGTCTGACTTCGGATCAGAAGACTGAGAGTTCGACTCCCTCTGTGGTTGACCGTAGTGGGTTGAAATCAGTCCTTGTTGACAGCAGTAGTTATGCCTGTTGCATGCATACACTGGCATATCGAATTCCTCAGCTTTCTCATGGACTTAAGAGGCAAATATCAAACATGCATCCAAGTACTTAAATGAGAGGCATTTCAGCCTGAAATTTAATGGGAAGCATAATCATCTTGGGAACACTCTGCACAGGAATACTGTATCAGTATGTATGCTGCCACATGAAGCATCAACCTATGTACTCGCACATTAACTTGCACAATGGATTAATTGTCAGAGCTGAAAGGCACACTGCAAGATTGCTGTTGGAACAAAAGGAGCATGTTTGGAGAATGTGGGCGTCGATCCCACTGCCTCTCACATGCAAAGCGAGCGCTCTACCATTTGAGCTAATTGCCCTGTAAAGCAAAAGAGCTGGAAGGAGGACACAAGCTGCTTCTGGTGGATGGTGTGACTTTGCCCTGTGTTTGGTCTTGCTGTCGCAATTTGCCAGTAGCGAATTGGCTCTTGGCAGGCCGGTTAGCTCAGCTGGTTAGAGCGTGGTGCCTAATAACGCCAAGGTCGCGGGTTCGACCCCCGTACTGGCCAGTACTGTTATTTTTGCAAGCAAATTGCCAAATTCTGGCGCAAGTACAAGCGGAAAATAACATTACCGTCATTCATCCCACCTTTATAGCTAGCGTTGTCTTCCTCCCTCCAATTTGTTCAAAGACACTTTTCCGCAGTTCAAAAGTTTGTGACTGCTCTTCTCGATGAAATAGGTCTGTCCCTCTGATAAAAGTCTCGCTGACTGTATCGCTTCGGGAATCAACCTCTTGCGTGGCGCGGCAGAAATTGGAATACAACGCCAAGCTAGACCACGTGGCCTAATGGATAAGGCGTCTGACTTCGGATCAGAAGACTGAGGGTTCGACTCCCTCCGTGGTTGACCGTAGTGGGTTGAAATCAGTCCTTGTTGACAGCAGTAGTTATGCCTGTTGCATGCATACACTGGCATATCGAATTCCTCAGCTTTCTCATGGACTTAAGAGGCAAATATCAAACATGCATGCCAAGTACTTAAATGAGAGGCATTTCAGCCTGAAATTTAATGGGAAGCATAATCATCTTGGGAACACTCTGCACAGGAATACTGTATCAGTATGAATGCTGCCACATGAAGCATCAACCTATGTACTCGCACATTAACTTGCACAATGGATTAATTGTCAGAGCTGAAAGGCACACTGCAAGATTGCTGTTGGAACAAAAGGAGCATGTTTGGAGAATGTGGGCGTCGATCCCACTGCCTCTCACATGCAAAGCGAGCGCTCTACCATTTGAGCTAATTCCCCTGTAAAGCAAAAGAGCTGGAAGGAGGACACAAGCTGCTTCTGGTGGATGGTGTGACTTTGCCCTGTGTTTGGTCTTGCTGTCGCAATTTGCCAGTAGCGAATTGGCTCTTGGCAGGCCGGTTAGCTCAGCTGGTTAGAGCGTGGTGCTAATAACGCCAAGGTCGCGGGTTCGACCCCCGTACTGGCCAGTACTGTTATTTTTGCAAGCAAATTGCCAAATTCTGGCGCAAGTACAAGCGGAAAATAACATTACCGTCCTTCATCCCACCATTATAGCAAGCCTTGTCTTCCTCCCTCCAATTTGTTCAAAGACACTTTTCCGCAGTTCAAAAGTTTGTGACTGCTCTTCTCGATGAAATAGGTCTGCCCCTCTGATAAAAGTCTCGCTGACTGTATCGCTTCGGGAATCAACTCCTTGCTTGGCGCGGCAGAAATTGGAATACAACCCCAAGCTAGACCACGTGGCCTAATGGATAAGGCGTCTGACTTCGGATCAGAAGACTGAGAGTTCGACTCCCTCTGTGGTTGACCGTAGTGGGTTGAAATCAGTCCTTGTTGACAGCAGTAGTTATGCCTGTTGCATGCATACACTGGCATATCGAATTCCTCAGCTTTCTCATGGACTTAAGAGGCAAATATCAAACATGCATCCAAGTACTTAAATGAGAGGCATTTCAGCCTGAAATTTAATGGGAAGCATAATCATCTTGGGAACACTCTGCACAGGAATACTGTATCAGTATGTATGCTGCCACATGAAGCATCAATCTATGTACTCGCACATTAACTTGCACAATGGATTAATTGTCAGAGCTGAAAGGCACACTGCAAGATTGCTGTTGGAACAAAAGGAGCATGTTTGGAGAATGTGGGCGTCGATCCCACTGCCTCTCACATGCAAAGCGAGCGCTCTACCATTTGAGCTAATTCCCCTGTAAAGCAAAAGAGCTGGAAGGAGGACACAAGCTGCTTCTGGTGGATGGTGTGACTTTGCCCTGTGTTTGGTCTTGCTGTCGCAATTTGCCAGTAGCGAATTGGCTCTTGGCAGGCCGGTTAGCTCAGCTGGTTAGAGCGTGGTGCTAATAACGCCAAGGTCGCGGGTTCGACCCCCGTACTGGCCAGTACTGTTATTTTTGCAAGCAAATTGCCAAATTCTGGCGCAAGTACAAGCGGAAAATAACATTACCGTCATTCATCCCACCTTTATAGCTAGCGTTGTCTTCCTCCCTCCAATTTGTTCAAAGACACTTTTCCGCAGTTCAAAAGTTTGTGACTGCTCTTCTCGATGAAATAGGTCTGCCCCTCTGATAAAAGTCTCGCTGACTGTATCGCTTCGGGAATCAACTCCTTGCTTGGCGCGGCAGAAATTAGAACACAAGTCCAAGCTAGACCACGTGGCCTAATGGATAAGGCGTCTGACTTCGGATCAGAAGACTGAGGGTTCGACTCCCTCCGTGGTTGACCGTAGTGGGTTGAAATCAGTCCTTGTTGACAGCAGTAGTTATGCCTGTTGCATGCATACACTGGCATATCGAATTCCTCAGCTTTCTCATGGACTTAAGAGGCAAATATCAAACATGCATCCAAGTACTTAAATGAGAGGCATTTCAGCCTGAAATTTAATGTGAAGCATAATCATCTTGGGAACACTCTGCACAGGAATACTGTATCAGTATGTATGCTGCCACATGAAGCATCAACCTATGTACTCGCACATTAACTTGCACAATGGATTAATTGTCAGAGCTGAAAGGCACACTGCAAGATTGCTGTTGGAACAAAAGGAGCATGTTTGGAGAATGTGGGCGTCGATCCCACTGCCTCTCACATGCAAAGCGAGCGCTCTACCATTTGAGCTAATTCCCCTGTAAAGCAAAAGAGCTGGAAGGAGGACACAAGCTGCTTCTGGTGGATGGTGTGACTTTGCCCTGTGTTTGGTCTTGCTGTCGCAATTTGCCAGTAGCGAATTGGCTCTTGGCAGGCCGGTTAGCTCAGCTGGTTAGAGCGTGGTGCTAATAACGCCAAGGTCGCGGGTTCGACCCCCGTACTGGCCAGTACTGTTATTTTTGCAAGCAAATTGCCAAATTCTGGCGCAAGTACAAGCGGAAAATAACATTACCGTCCTTCATCCCACCATTATAGCAAGCCTTGTCTTCCTCCCTCCAATTTGTTCAAAGACACTTTTCCGCAGTTCAAAAGTTTGTGACTGCTCTTCTCGATGAAATAGGTCTGCCCCTCTGATAAAAGTCTCGCTGACTGTATCGCTTCGGGAATCAACTCCTTGCTTGGCGCGGCAGAAATTGGAATACAACCCCAAGCTAGACCACGTGGCCTAATGGATAAGGCGTCTGACTTCGGATCAGAAGACTGAGGGTTCGACTCCCTCCGTGGTTGACCGTAGTGGGTTGAAATCAGTCCTTGTTGACAGCAGTAGTTATGCCTGTTGCATGCATACACTGGCATATCGAATTCCTCAGCTTTCTCATGGACTTAAGAGGCAAATATCAAACATGCATCCAAGTACTTAAATGAGAGGCATTTCAGCCTGAAATTTAATGTGAAGCATAATCATCTTGGGAACACTCTGCACAGGAATACTGTATCAGTATGTATGCTGCCACATGAAGCATCAACCTATGTACTCGCACATTAACTTGCACAATGGATTAATTGTCAGAGCTGAAAGGCACACTGCAAGATTGCTGTTGGAACAAAAGGAGCATGTTTGGAGAATGTGGGCGTCGATCCCACTGCCTCTCACATGCAAAGCGAGCGCTCTACCATTTGAGCTAATTCCCCTGTAAAGCAAAAGAGCTGGAAGGAGGACACAAGCTGCTTCTGGTGGATGGTGTGACTTTGCCCTGTGTTTGGTCTTGCTGTCGCAATTTGCCAGTAGCGAATTGGCTCTTGGCAGGCCGGTTAGCTCAGCTGGTTAGAGCGTGGTGCTAATAACGCCAAGGTCGCGGGTTCGACCCCTGTACTGGCCAGTACTGTTATTTTTGCAAGCAAATTGCCAAATTCTGGCGCAAGTACAAGCGGAAAATAACATTACCGTCATTCATCCCACCTTTATAGCTAGCGTTGTCTTCCTCCCTCCAATTTGTTCAAAGACACTTTTCCGCAGTTCAAAAGTTTGTGACTGCTCTTCTCGATGAAATAGGTCTGTCCCTCTGATAAAAGTCTCGCTGACTGTATCGCTTCGGGAATCAACCTCTTGCGTGGCGCGGCAGAAATTGGAATACAACGCCAAGCTAGACCACATGGCCTAATGGATAAGGCGTCTGACTTCGGATCAGAAGACTGAGGGTTCGACTCCCTCCGTGGTTGACCGTAGTGGGTTGAAATCAGTCCTTGTTGACAGCAGTAGTTATGCCTGTTGCATGCATACACTGGCATATCGAATTCCTTAGCTTTCTCATGGACTTAAGAGGCAAATATCAAACATGCATCCAAGTACTTAAATGAGAGGCATTTCAGCCTGAAATTTAATGGGAAGCATAATCATCTTGGGAACACTCTGCACAGGAATACTGTATCAGTATGAATGCTGCCACATGAAGCATCAACCTATGTACTCGCACAATGGATTAATTGTCAGAGCTGAAAGGCACACTGCAAGATTGCTGTTGGAACAAAAGGAGCATGTTTGGAGAATGTGGGCGTCGATCCCACTGCCTCTCACATGCAAAGCGAGCGCTCTACCATTTGAGCTAATTCCCCTGTAAAGCAAAAGAGCTGGAAGGAGGACACAAGCTGCTTCTGGTGGATGGTGTGACTTTGCCCTGTGTTTGGTCTTGCTGTCGCAATTTGCCAGTAGCGAATTGGCTCTTGGCAGGCCGGTTAGCTCAGCTGGTTAGAGCGTGGTGCTAATAACGCCAAGGTCGCGGGTTCGACCCCCTGTACTGGCCAGTACTGTTATTTTTGCAAGCAAATTGCCAAATTCTGGCGCAAGTACAAGCGGAAAATAACATTACCGTCCTTCATCCCACCATTATAGCAAGCCTTGTCTTCCTCCCTCCAATTTGTTCAAAGACACTTTTCCGCAGTTCAAAAGTTTGTGACTGCTCTTCTCGATGAAATAGGTCTGCCCCTCTGATAAAAGTCTCGCTGACTGTATCGCTTCGGGAATCAACTCCTTGCTTGGCGCGGCAGAAATTGGAATACAACCCCAAGCTAGACCACGTGGCCTAATGGATAAGGCGTCTGACTTCGGATCAGAAGACTGAGAGTTCGACTCCCTCCGTGGTTGACCGTAGTGGGTTGAAATCAGTCCTTGTTGACAGCAGTAGTTATGCCTGTTGCATGCATACACTGGCATATCGAATTCCTTAGCTTTCTCATGGACTTAAGAGGCAAATATCAAACATGCATCCAAGTACTTAAATTGGGGTGGCTGTGGCTCATTGGTAGAGCAGGGGCCTGTTCCAAGAAGCAGGTTCAGCAAACTCTGAGTCTAACCCTGCACTCTGAGTTGATTTATTCCGAGATGGCCAATTCTGAGTTTTCGGTTCCAGAACGGCTGATTTGAGTTAGTTCAATCAATTTTGAGTATGTTCACCTTGAGTTAAGCGCGTGCGCGATGACAATAAAAAGCCATCATCAATGGAGGTCCGATACTACGATTCACCATGGCAACCAGCAAGCAGAAGGGTCGTAAAGGAGAGGGAATTGGCGTGGGAGAGAATCGCTGCCCGAGTCAATGCGTACGTTTGAATGCAGTAGTGTATTCATTTAACATTTAACCACACTTTCTATTAATATTACCTACATGTGAGAAAGTGGTGGAATGGTATTGGAAAAAAAATATTTTCATTTAGGTGCAATCCCACGGGCGCAAAGCGCTCTTGGCAGCAGCTGAAAATGAAATATAAAAACATTACATTCATTTAGCAGAGGCTTTTATCCAAAGCGACTTATAAAGGTGATAGTTAACACTATGTGAGGATTGAACCCACAACCCTGAGACTGAGAGTCTAATGCTCTACTAACTGAGCTGTCTGGGCCAGACATACTTCAAATGGTGTACTTGGGGTGGCAAATTAGAAAGGCAGATCTAGAAATGTAATTACTGGAACATAAGTTAGAGGTGGGTGCATGGTCACAGGTGAAATGTGTTGTTGGAACAATATAAAAATACTAACTGTTGCTTTTGTATTTGTAGGAAATAAAGAAGACCAAATGAAAGGTGTCTTTATTTGACTGCTCGGGGTGGTGGTAGCTTAATCCGTGAACTGTAAACGGCATATTATATCTCGGACAGCTCTTCCATCCTGGACATAGAACATCTAATCGGGGTCTCAAAATCCTCTCCCGACATAAGGCTATGCGAATTACTTCAGCTTGAATATCGATCGGGTTACCGAGGAAAGGACATGCCATGTCCGACAGCTGCTTAAGGTTCAGCAGAGGGAGGAGACAGGGAGAAAGTCAGGGTTTGTTCAAGAAAACCTGCCAGCGAGCAGGTTAGGTTCACAGAGTCAGTTACCATGGTAATTGACTCAGAGTTTGAGTTACCTCTCTTTCTGGAACGGAAAACCCAGAGTTTCCCTCATCTCAGGGTTAACAAACTCAGAGTTTTCACTAAACCCGCTTCTTGGAACAGGCCCCAGGTTGTCCGCTGATCAGAAGATTGTTGTTTGATCCCCAGCTCCTCCTGTCCACATGTCAAAGTGTCCTTAGGCAAGACACTGAACCCCAAATTTCTTCTGATGGTCAGCCCAGCACCTTGCATGGTAGCTCACTGCCATCGGTGTGTGTGAATGGATGAATGAGAGTCATATGTTGTAAAGCGCTTTGGATAAAAGCGCAACCATTTAGACATTTCATCCTTAAACTTAATGGCAAGCATCATGCCCTTGGGAAAACTTTCCACAGGAATACTGTATCAGCATGTTGTTGCTACATTAACTTGCACAATGGATTCATTGTCAGAGCTTAAACTCTAAAGGCAAACTGCAAGATTGCTATTGGAACCAAAGGAGCAAGTTTCCAAGTTTCCACTGCCCCTCACATGCAATGCGAGCACTCTACCATTTGAGCTAATTCCCCTGTGAAGCAGAAGAGCTGGAAGGAGGACACAAGTTTCTGCTGCTGGATGGTGTAGCTTTGTCCTCTGTTTGGTCATGCTGTCGCAATGTCAAATCCTGTCACCTTTCAACTATCAACGCTCATCTCTTTGACATGATCATTGATGAAGGGCTTTGGGTTTGGGCCGATTGTTATGTGTGTATGATATTTGGCTGTTGAAGAAATTTCGGGAACAGGACAAGGGTATTTTGCCCTTTTTATTCAATCTAAAAATTTTTTGGACCAAAAATTTTGAATATTCATAATCATTTTAAACAAATTACTTCTAATTGTCTTTGTTTAAAATTTACGAAAATTTCAAAAAAATGACCCAATAAAAATTTGATAAATATACCCAAGGGGGCGTTTTTGGGGGGGTTTTTCAAACCATTTTGTTAGGGCAAACTCCCTGCCAAGAAGGGAAGAAGATAAATTCCACAAACAATAATATGCATTAACGGGATTTTTAATAAAAAAAGGGCCAACCCAACAATTTTTTTCCTTTCCCAAAACAAAAAACCCATTTAAAAAAATAATAGCCCCAGAAAAATACTATACTGTAACCCCAAATTTTGCACTTGTGTCGCGAAATCCACACGTAAGTAAAAACCGACGGGCCCTATTAAAGGTTTGGGGAGGGGTGATGAAAAATATAATAAATAAACCCGGGAGACACAGACTTTAAGTAAACACCCCGGAAATTTTAAATGTTTTGGAAATTTAACAAAAAACAAAAATAACATTTTATCATACAAAAAATCAATCTTTTTAAAAGGGCCTATATAAACGGGTGATAAAAAAAAAACCCTTTTTTTGGTTTTTTCTTTAATTTTTCCTATAGTTTTTAGTCCTTCCCATTTAAGTCATTTTATTAGATTAGTCATTTTAGTCTTTTTTCCCAAAAACATAACTTATTTTTGGGTTTAGTAGGTTTTTGTTTTTATTTTTTTCCCCTGATTTAATCTTATAGTTTCCTTCAAAAGTAAAAAGGAAAAAACCCTTAAAACAAAAAATTCAGAGAAAATAACCTTTTGGGGTTTAAAACTGCTTTTCCTTTTTTCCCCCCGACATTTAATGAAAAATAAAATTCCCCTTTTCTTCAATCAAACATCAAAAAATTACATCTTCAAAAAACAACATAACTTTGGGAAACCGAAAAAATTAAATTTGGGGGTACCAAAGTGGTATATTCCCCTTTTCCACACCCAAAACCTTTTTCGCGGACCAACCACAACCCCCTCCTACCACACTCACAACCACTCTTAGACTGCCATAAATTCACCCCTTGGCAAGGGGTTTCAGCTTTAAGGTTCGTGGGAAAAAATTTCCGCCTTTCCGGGGTTCCGGTTTGGGGTGTGTTGGGTTTTGGGGAGTTGTCTTGCATTAATTGAAAAAAAGTATTTTCAGGGGTCTTTTTAAAAGGGAAAATTTATCTAAATTTTGGTTTTTGAAGGGCAGGGGGGGGCTTACCGGGCTAATTTTTTTTTCCAAAAGGAAAAAAAAAACGTTTTTTTAAAGGTTATTCCCCAAATTTTAAAGGGGTACGGGGTTTCGCTTAAAATTTTTTTAAGGCTTAGGTTTTAATTGTTTTTTTAAAATTTTAGGTAAATTTTTTTTAATTTGGGAACCAAATTTTTTTTGTAACTTTATTTAAAAAAAATTTTCTTATTTTAAAACCCATATTTTTTGGGGTTTTAAAAACCCTTTAAGAAAAACCTTGTAACAAAATTTTGGGGAAAGGCCCACCCCCTTTGGGGAAAAGGCACCCCCTATTTAATTTCAAAAAAAATTTGGGCGGGTTCACCAAGGTTAAAGCTTTTCAACACTTAATTAAAAAGGTCCCCCAAGGGGTTGGTATGTTTGACAAACTGTCATTGAAAAAGGCCAAAATTTTGCGCCAGGGCCCATCACATGGGGGGAAACTGGTGCCCCCGTTTTTAAATTTATTTTCAAAAAAATTTTTTAAACACGGGGTTCAACATTGTTATAAAAACTATCCTGCAAGTTTTTTTAATAAAATTGGACAAAACATTTCTGATTTATACCCAAAATTTGGGGTTATCCCAAACCCCATTTTTTTCATTTGTACCCCCCCCTATTTAAATTTTTAAAAAGGGTTCGGGGTATTTTTTCAGGAAATTTAAAGGGGGACAAAAAACCCTTTCCGTTTTGTAATGATTGGACAAACTTTCTGATTTAAAGTAAATTTTGGTTTTAAATCCCACCCCATTTTTGCATTTGTACGCCCCCAAAGGTCGTTTTCCCTTTAAACTTTCGGGTGTGTTTCACTACTTACCGCAATTTTTGATGTTTGGGCAAACCCGTTGGGACTTTTTCCTATTTATGTTTTACCACGCCCTTTTGAACCATTTTTCAATTTTTTTAAAACAAAATTTAAGGTATCAGCATTTTATATAACTTTTAAACTTGGAAAAAAAAAAAAATTAAATTCCAAAACCAAAAATTTTGTAAAAAAAACCCTATGGCCCTTGGGAAAGATGTAAATAAAGTTTTTAAAAAAATTCAAAAGGGCGGAAAATCTATCACCCGACTTTATGTTTTTGGGGGCCTTTTTTTGTAGAACGGGAGCTGCCTTGTTAAAAATTTCAATCAATGGGAGTCATTGTTGGGGGCGGGGCTTTCCAAAATTTCGTTTTTTGGGCCTTTAAAATTACAGCCCACCAATTTTCCCCGGGGGGGGCCCCGAAATTCACTAAATTTTTTTTTGGGAACATTTTGCACATTTTTTCCCTTTTTTAGGGGCCAATTTTAAAGTTTTACTCATTCCAGCTCGGGGGAAAATTTCGACGCGGCATAAACAAACAAAGAAAACAAAAAAACCCATTTCCCGGGGAAATTCGGGGGATTCGGGAACCGGGCAAACCCCAAAAAGGTATATATTACTCTGTTGTCCCGGGGGGTCACTAAGGGGGTCCCCACTGTGTCCCGGGGGTGCCCTAGGGGGGTGTTTAAGGCCGTTGCAAGGGTGCCCTGGGTGGTTCCCTGGGGTTGTCCGGGGCCCGTTTGCGGGGTGTTGCGGGGGTGCCCTGGGCCTTTGTTTGGGTGTCCCTGGGCTGTTATTTTAAGGGTGTCCTGGGCCTTTCCCCGGGGTTTCCCCGGGCATTGCTAGGGTTTGCAAAGGGTTTTTGGTTCCCCGGGGGGGCCCGTTGCAAAGGGTTTTGGGGGCCCTTTTGGGGTTTGTCCTAGCCTTTGCCAAGGTTTCCGGCTTTTGCTAGGGGGTCCTGGTTTTGCAAAGGGTTTTCCCCGGGCCTTGCAAAGGGCCCCCTATTTTTACTAGTTTTTCTGGGTTTTTCCCGGGGCCAAATTTCTAGGGTGTTTTTGGGGTTCCGGGCCGTGCTAGGGTGCCCCTGGGTTTTTTCTAGGAGTTGCTAGGTGTCCGGGGGCCTTTTTCCCTTGGGGTTTTCCCCCCGGGGCATTGCAGGGGTCGTAGGGGGTTGCTGGGGTTTCATATTGGGTTTCTAGGGTCCTAGGTGGACCCATGTTGTTTAAATCTTTGCTAGGTCTAAAAATTTTCTTTCCCCAAACCCTGAAAGTGCTGGACCCAAAAAGGGCCGCCGGGATCCAAAATGGGGGCTTTTTTAGTGACTATTCAAAGTACTTAAAATTGTTAAATTTGAATGCAGTTGCATTAAAAATTTCACTGATCTTTTGTGATTGCTAAAAAACCCTCTCGGGTTCAAAAAGGTGGTCGGGTTTCCAAAATCCCCTTGATCCAAAATGGTGAATCTGTAAAAAAATAATAGTCTTTATACGGGGAAATTTGTATGAATTAAATGAGGGGGGGTTTTTCAAATTTAATTGGGGTCTAGGGAATTTTTAAGGTGTACTACGGCACCCTAAAAGGGGTCTGGATCCAAAATGGCTGCCAAGATCCAAAATGGGGGGCTTTAATATAGTAGAATATAGTAAATGTTGAATGCGGGTTCCCATTAAAAAAATACATTGAGGCCCTAGAAATTTGCAAAAGGTTACTCTCGGGATTTTAAATGGGGGGTCTGGTCCAAAAGGGCTGTTTTATCCAAAAAGGCGGCTTTTTTTGTAGTACTAGAAATAGACTTAAAGTGATAATTGGGAATGCTTTTCTTTTAAAAATTACTTTGAAACTATGGGGTACAAAATACAGGAAATCTATGGAAATAACTTAAAACCGTTTTTTTTAAAAAGTCCTTTTATAAAAAATTTTCCCTGCATTCATTTCTAAAAGCAACCCGGGTCCAAAATTTACACACATTTCACCCTTTGAACCACATTTTGGGGCACAAAACTTTTTTTTTGCCTACAGGGAGCAAAAAAAAAACATGGGATAAAATGAAAAAGCCACGGAAGAAAAAAAAAAGGGCCGCAAGATTAAATAGGGGTTTCTGTTACACACAATCCCACTAAAAAACCCAATAGAAAACATAGGGTTCACCCCTTCTTTTTGAACCCTAAAAAACCCCAGGTGAAAAACAATGGGGGTTAAAACCCCTTTTGGGGTTTAAACCCTAAAAAACCCCGGGTGAAAAAAAATTTATTTTTTCAACCCCCCGGGTTTGAACCCTTTTAACTAGAAATGCTTTTCCCGGCAAAAATTTGGGGGAATTGTTTTGTACAGGCAAACCCGGGGCAAAGTATAATTACTCTTTTTTAACCGGGGGGTCCCTAAGGGTGCCACTGGTTGTTTTTAGGGGCCCCCGGCCGTTGCGGGTTTTTCTGGGGTACCTGGGCCCTTTCCCAAAGGTTTTGCTAAGGGTCCCCTTTTTTTAGGGGGGTTCCTAGGCCGTTGCTAGGGCCCCGGGGCCGGCTAAGGGGGGCCCCCTTAGGGGGTTGCAAGGGCCCCCTGGGGTATCCTGGGCCGTGCAAAGGGGTGTTGTTTAAGGTGTCCGGGCCGTTGCGGGGGTGTCCTGGGTTTTTCTGGGGTTTTTCCCGGGTACCGGGCCGTTGCAAAGGGTTTTGCTGAGGGCTTCCGGGGCCTTGTTTATTTTTCCCATGGGTTGGGGTTGCTAGGGTGTCAAATTTGGGGTTCCTGGGGTGTCATTTTGGGTTCCCCTAATTGTTATGAAATCGTTGCTAAGCCCTAAATATGTCATTGCAAACTTATACGGACCAAAAGGGCCCAAAACCTGGCCCAAAAATTTGGCCATCTTTTAAGTATCCCCTTAGTATTTTAATTGAAAGTTTTTATAATTAAATGCAGTTCATTAAAAATTACTTTAAAGGGGTCTATGGATTTTAAAAATACATGGGGGTTTTTATGGGGTCGGGATCCAAAATGGCCGTCAAAAATCCAAAATGGTTTTTTGGTATAGTACTTTTTAAGGTATTTTAAAAAAAAAAGTGGGGAAAGTTGAATAAAAATTGAAAGCAGTTGCTTTACAAATCCCATTGATGTTTTTAGGGGGATTTTTTCCCAAAAAAAAATAAAAATTAAAAAAAAAGGGGTCTAGGGGTTTGGATCCAAAATGGCCGCCAAAACCAAAAATGGCACGTTGTAGTGTACAGTTTCATAGAAATAAATACAAGAAAAACCCCCGCTTTGGCCTGTGATCGTACTTTAAACTCGCCGCCATATTTGGCCGGGGCCAAGACTGTGTAAACAAATCCCAAGTAAAGGGGGGAGCTGGGGTTTTTTTTTCTGATAAAAAGCCCCCTAAAACATTCTAAACCGTTTTTCATAAAGCCCTTTTTATATTCAAGGGGTTTATGACCCTACGTGGAGTAAAAAAAAAATTTTTTGGGTCTCTAGTTACTAAATCTCGATAGTTGGGGGCTAAAAATCGTTTAGAATCAACTCTTTCTTTTTGGAAAACCCCCTTCAAAATGTAGAAAATTTTAGCCCACTAATTACAGCGGGTTTAAAAAATTTTCCCCACTTGGGCCCAACGAAAACTTGTAAAAAAAAACTTTTGGGGAAAAATTATAGTTTAAAATAATGAAAATTTTCGATTACACCTTTTTTAAAATTTTCCCTTTTTAAAGGGTTCCTTTTGGGATCAATAAAGGGGGATTTTAAATTTTTTATAAAAATCTTTGTTTTTAAATTTGGTCTTTTTGGAGAATACTGTTCTCTTTCCCCTGCTATAAAAATATAAAACAACTACTGCCATGTCCACTATTGTTTTTTGGGCCGTTTTTTTCCTTTTTTTTCTAAATGAGGGTCAATTATTAGTACTTAAAAAAAACCCTATTTAATTCCCCCCCCCCCCCCCCGATTTATTTAAAATGAACTAAAAATTTCATTTCCCAAAAATGCGTGGGACCCGTACTGCGATCGCCGAGTCCCTCTTACTCGTTCGTCCCCGGGGCGCGGCTCAGGCGTACCGCCCCATACGGGGCGGCCCCTGGGCGGGTCCGGGGGTCCCCAATTTTTCCCCGGGCCATCGCTAGGGTGCCCCGGGGCCGTCCTGGGGTTCCCGGCCCTTTTTAAACTGGGTTTTCGGCCCTCCGGGGGCGCTTCTAGCCTTGCTGGGGGGTTTTTCGGCCGTTGCGGGGGTTCCGGGGCCGTTGCTGGGGTTTTTGCAAAGGGGCCCTAGATTTTTGCTGGGGTTTTCCTGGGCCTTTGCTGGGTTTTTAAATAGGTTCCTAAACCCTTGCAAGGTTTTTCCCGGGGCCTTCTTGGGGGGGTGTCCTGGGGGGCCATTGCTGGGGTGTCCGGGTCCTTGCTAGGTTTTAGCTTGGTGCCCCTTGCCTTGCTGGGTTTTCCTGGGCCCTTCAGGGGGGTTTGTTTAGGGTGCCCTTGGGCCTTGCTAGGGGGGTTGCAAAGGGGTTTTCCTGGCCGTTGCTGGGGTTTGCGGGGTTTCCGGGGGCCTTGCAGGGTGTTGCAGTGTCCGGGGCCCTTGTTTAAGGCGTTCCTCCCGTTGTTTCACTCCTAAGCTTTGGGCTAGGGGCCCCTGGGCTGTTGCAATGCCCCTGGCCTTGCAAGGGTTCATAGGCGTTGCTAGGGTGCCCCGGGGTGGACCCATTTTGGGTTTAAAAGGGCTTTGTTTAAAAGTTTTAATATGCCCAATTGCTAACATTTTATTAGCTGGAGAAAAAAGGGCCGCCTGGGTCCAACAGGGGCGGTTTTGTAGTAGTAAACAAAGTAGTATTAGTTGAAGAATTTTGAAAAAAAGTTAATGGAGTTGCATTACAAAAAATTTTAAGCCCAGGGGATTTTCAAAATACGGAGGGGTAGGGGTCTCGACCAAAAAATGCCACCTAGACCCAAGATGGGTTTTTAAGGGGGCAGTATAGATATTACTTTAAAAGGGTTGTATGAATTGAATCCATTTGGCTTTACAAACACTTTTGAAGTCTAGGGGATTTAAAAAACCAATGGAGTCTATGGGCTCGACCCAAAAATGGCCCCCTTTAGACCAAAAATGGGGGCTTTGTAGTCGCAGTAAAAATAGTAGTAGTAAATGTTAATGAATTTTTGAATGGAGTTGAAATTTACAAAAAAATTGAAGTCATGTGATTCCAAAGTGTACACGGGGGAAATCAAAAAATCGCCGGGGGATCTAAAATGTCCCCCTGGATCCAACAGGGGGCTTTTGTATTCCCGCACCTAGTATTTTATTTGAAATTTTTTAATTTAAAATGACACTTCATTACAATCACATTAAAGCGAAACTACAGAAGTCTATGGTAAGGTTCAAAATACAAGGGTCAAGGGGTCTCAGCCAAAATTGGCCCGCCTATACCCAAGATGGGGGTTTGTAGGGCATAAAAGTAGTAAAAAGAATGGAATTTGAATTGAAGGGGAATTTTGCATTACAAAAAAAATTGAACCCTAGGGAAAGTTCAAAATACATGGAGGCTAGGTCCGACCCAAAAAGGGGGCCGCCATACCAAAGATGGGGGTTTTAATAGGGGCAGTAGCATAAGATAGAATTTAATTTAAGTTTAGGGATTTTGCATTACAAAAAACATTGAAGTCTAAACAACATGAAGCCCAAAGGGGGTTTTAAAAATACATGGGGTCTAGGGTTTTTGGGAGCCGAAATGGCCGCCAAAATACCAAATGCGTTTTTGAAAATCGTACAAAATAGTAAAAAATTTTAATGAATAATTAAAAGGGAGTTGCATTACAAAAACATTAAGTCCTAGGGGTTAAAAATACATGGGGGGTTTTAGGGGCCCTGGGAGCCAAAGGGGCCCCCTATAGCCAGAGTGGGCGGGTTTTTAGGGGCATAGCATTGGGTATTTGTAAATTTTTTGAATAAAAGTTGAATGGATTCATTAAAAAATACTTTGGGAAGCCCTAGGGGACGACAATTTTGCTGTTAAAGGGAAAATATTGAAATTAAACAAATGCATTGAAGTCTAGGGAGTTCAAAAACTTTGGAAATCTAGGGGTCTTATCCGCCATTTTTGGATCAATCCAAAAAGCTGACATACTTCTTTTTTGCTGATCCAGAAAACGACAAAACCTGAAAACTACAAATTACTACTAAAATCTCTTAAAAAGGGCTTTAGCACCCCAAACCCCCAAAAACCAATAATTCCGACATTTTAACATATGACATTGGCACTCGCCCCGAAATTTTGGGAGGAGAAAACACTTCAAACCGGGTTTTTTAAAAACCCGGGTTTTTCTGCGTTAAACCTTGAATCGTGCGAATTTCTTAAAATCTTAAAAATTTTCCATCCCTGCAATCCGCATAATTAAAACAAAATTTCATCCCTATCCACATTTTTTGCCCAACTCACTTTTTTTCCCCGGCTGAAACAGGGGACAAAAAAAAACCACGGAAGTTTAAAAATAACAAAATTTGCATTTCCCGGGGAAAATCTTTTGGGTTTTGGGGAAGGAAAAAACCGAAAAGCAAAATTGACTTTTTGGTGTACCAGGCGTCAAAAATTTGTGCCACCTGGGGGTTACCGGGGTGCCCCAAGGTTTTGGGTGCTGGGCCGTTGCAAAAGGGTTCCTAAGCCATTGCTAGGTGCCGGGGGGCCATTCTGGGTGCCCCAAAGGGCCGTTTGCTGGGGTTTTCCGGCCTTCTAGGGTGTTTTAGCCGTTGCTGGGGTTTTGCTGGGGTCCTCCGGCTAGGTGTTGCTAGGGGGGTCCTACCTTTTGCTGGGGTTTTTGGCAAGGGTGTCCGGGGCCGTTGCTGGGTTTTTGCTGGGGTGTCCGGCCAATCCTGGGGTTACGGGCCCGGCGGGGTGTTTTAGGGGCCTGGCCTTCGAAGGGTTACTACCCTTGCTAGGGTGCAGGTTTCCTGGGAGTTTTTGGGGTTTTGCTGGGGCCCCCGGGGCCTTTTGCTGGGGTTTTCCTGGGCCTTGTCTAGGTGTCCTGGGCCGGTTTAGGTTTTTCTGGGGTTCCTGGCCGTTCTATTCCGGGGCCGTTTAGGTGTTTGCGGGGTGTCCGGGGCCTTTGGGCTCGGGGTTCATAGGCTTTGTGGTTTTTCCGGGCTTTTTGCTTTTCTATTTGGGGTTCGGGGGTTTCCCCTAGGGGAAACCCCTATGTTTTTTTTATTAATCTTGCAGGCCAATTTTCATTGCTAACTTTAAAACTGGCCCGAAAGGGCCCCCCTTTAACCAAAGGGCGGGGGTTTATGGCAGTAGCATATTTTGAAATTGGGAATTTGAATGAATTGAAGGAAGTTGCAAATTAAAAAAACATTGAATTTCTTTTGGGATTCAAAATAAAGGGATAAATGGGTCCCCGAGCCAAAAGGGGCCCCGCCTATACCAAGATGGCGGTTTTAAGGGGCAGTACAGTATTTTGAGTAAATGTTGAATAATTTAAAAGGGGAGTTGCATTACGAATACATTAAAGGGCTATGAGATTTCCAGGGAAGTCTATGGAGTTCAAAAACATGGGGTCTAGGGCCCTCGACCCAAAGGGGGCCCCTAAACCAAAATTTGGTCGGTTTGTATTCATACATATATATAAAGTTGAATAAGTTTAAATTTGGAGGGGAAATTACAATACATTGAATTTTATGAATTTACAGGAAGTCTGGGAAATTTCAAAATACATGGATTTAAATTCGGGGGCCCAAAAAATGGCCGCCTAACCAAATGGGGGCCTTTGAGTGGCATATAATATTAAAAAATTGATGTTTTTGGAATGCACTTGAAATTACAAAAAACATTGAAGTCATAAAGACTACAAAAGTCTATGGAGTTCAAAAAAAGGAGGGTCGGTGGGTCTCGACCCAAAAATTTGGCCGCCTTACCCCAAAAGGGGCGGCTTTGGTAGGCAGTATATAAGTAAAAATAAAATTTTGGGAAATAATTAATTTTCATCAAAAAAAAGGGAAGTCTATTTTAATTTCCAAAGGGTTACACCGGGATCTAAAATGGTGGTCGGAATCTAAAATGTCCCCTGGATCCAAGGGGGAAACTTTTGTAGTGGGCCACTATAATAATTTTTTAAAAGTTTATGAAGTTGAATGCCCCTTCCCTTTAAACAAACACTTTTAAGTCTATAAACACATGAAGTCTAGGATTAAAAAATACTTTGGGGGTTTCTAGGGGTCTGGATCCAAATGGCGCCTTTGTATAGGACTATAAAAGTAATTAGAATTTGAATGAATTGAATGCGTTGAAATTAAAAATTTCATTGAAAGCCCCTTTGGGATTCAAAAAAACTTTAAAAGTCTAGGGATTCAAAATACATGGAGGCAAAGGGTTTCGGGAACCGAAACCCCACCTAGACCCAAAAATGGGAAGTGAATCTTTCCCCAGCTGTTTTCACTTTTTTGCTGACTGGGAAAACAAAACCCCTTCATAATTCCAAAATACTATAATTACCTCTTAAAAAAGTCAAAGCAAAAAATCTACACATAATTCCGACTTTTTTGCCATTTTACACGAAATTTAAACTCAAAACTGCGGAACAATAGCGCGCCGACCACTTTTTTTAAAAACCATGTTTTTTTCTGCGTTAACTCGGGGGAATGGTGCGAATTTCTGCATTTTTTCTAATTTCCCACCCCTTTCCAAAAATTCCCCCCCGCACATTTTCGATACCTAAACCAAATTTTTAATTGGGGCCAAGGGGTTTTTTCTGCTACAGGTGAAAAAAAAAGGGGCAGGGAAGAATAAAAATAAACCGGGGTAAATTTGAAACCAAGGGAAAAAAAAAAGGGGGTTTTTAACCCCTTGGGGGTTAAAACCCCTAAAATAACTGAACAGACCCCTTAAAAAAGTTGAACCCCTTTAATTTCTGGGAAAAAGAAGATATTTTTCCCTTTTCAAGCTAACTGGCCCCAATTTACCCAGAATATAAAACCCTCCCACATCCGGGCCCCCACCAAAAGGGGGAGATGCACAAAAGGTCTCTTTGGGCTAGCAAAAGGGTAAAAGGGTTTAAAGGACAATTTTTAACACAAGGAAAAGGGTTTGCATTTTAAAAAGGGATTTTGGGGCCCGTGCCGGGTTTTCCCCTTTATTTCTTTTTCCACCCTCCCCCCCAAAATTTCTGCTTCCACAGGACCGAAAACCGGATCAAAACTCCTTTTTTTTTTTAATTTTGATTTAAAATCCAAATTTAACAAAAGCTTTATAGCTAAAGCAAAAAACCCAACAATTATTTAAGAACTTCTATTACTAGAACTCTGACCCCTGTCCATCAAACTTAAACGCCTTCCTTCCCATTTTCGGGTTCTCCAACCTCTCCTCTTTTAAACCCTTGAATGAGGGGCATCTCATCAGGAATTAACAACCAATCCCAAAGGGGCCTTTTTTTTTTAAACCCTACCATATTTTGGGGTTCAAACCCTAAGGGGAAAACCCCATTAAGTTTTTCCCGGTTTTATCACTTTGGGTTTTTTTCCTCCCGGTTTAAATTATTCTTATCCCAACCCAAAAATTCCCCTGAGCTGGAAAAGGGGTAAAACCAGAAACCTCCCAATAACGGGGAATGATGTGCAAATGCTTCCCAAGAAACATGAGCTCAATCGGCCAGATGGTGGCGCTGTAATAACACTATTGACCAATGAACTTCAAAAGGGCGTGGCTCAGCACATAAATAGACCAAAGTCAAGAACCATTGCTCCAATCATCAGAAAGCTTGCAGGATATGTCCACATCAGTACCTGAAACATACCCTGAAAGGTTCATTGAAATCGGCCACTAGGGGGCGCTACAAATGCCACAAAATGGGCATTCTTGGCATTTTGGCATGGTCTAATTTGTGTTATGCCACACACAAATCACACTATAAATTAGAAATTGTTTGTCCAATCATTACAAAACTTGCAGGATATGTTTGATAACAATGTTGAAATCGCTCAATAGGGGGCGCCACCAGTTCCAAACATGTGCATGGGCCTGGCGCAAACTTGGCTGTAAATCAATGACAGTTTGTCCAAACATCACCAAACTTGGTAGATATTTATGTTGAACTAAGTTTGTAAAATTATCTTTAAAATGGCCAATAGGGGTGCCACAAATCTTTTCCATATGGGCTTACAGTATAGTTTTTTTCTGGGGCTTTTATGTTTAAACTGAACTTTGTTGTTGGAATGGAATGGAATAATGGA
Organism: Hoplostethus atlanticus; assembly: GCA_034670405.1. Classification (NCBI taxonomy): domain Eukaryota; kingdom Metazoa; phylum Chordata; class Actinopteri; order Trachichthyiformes; family Trachichthyidae; genus Hoplostethus; species Hoplostethus atlanticus. The sequence continues at coordinate 27,786 of JAXDDX010000464.1, read as the reverse complement.
AGCCTCTGTCCTAGTGGCCTTGCTTACTTAAACATACAGTTAACTGCATATATTTTTTTGTGGAATTTATCTTCTTCTGTCACTCTGCATGCAGTTTGCAGAAACAAAATGGTTTGAAAATGCGAATCGCCACTTGCGGCTATATTTGCAGTTATTTTTGTCTTCAATTAAAACATCAATTGTGTGATGCATGTTTTCTTCCAGCAAGAACGTGCAATCCTCCACCATCAAACTACTTTTGTTACAGTTATTATTTTGAATAATAATAATAATAATAATAATAATGTTCCTATTGTATTTAACATGTGAACCGACTCCAACTGTGTGTGTTGCCTGCCGTAGGTGAACCTACCTGCCTATGTGCTCATCACATCCACCCCTCCTCATCTTTTTTTCTTGGGAGGTGTTGTCTGACCTCCTGCTAAGATGAGCAAGAGGAATGAGACTTCCTTGTGAATATTTTAATTGTAAGTTATCTGTGGGAAATTTCCTTGTTCAAGTCCTAAAAGTTGATTGGTCAAAAGAGACCACCTACCCGTTTACGGTCATCCAGGGACTCAAATCTGAAGTATCGAGTCTCTGCAGATGGGATGCCCAACCCATTCCCATACTCCGCTGGTGTCTAAAAAGAGACATTGTTCTAGTTAGTTAATCTATCCTGAATGCAGTGAATGATACAGACTGAAAGACAGACAGACAGACAGACATTCTAGGTGTAAGACCAGCTAGGGCAGAGCAGAGGAGAGGTGGTACCTTGAGTGTCCAGGGATGGTGGATGGAGCCAGTATTTCTGGTGAAAAAACATGTTTTGGTTCCACAATGAAGCAGATGGTCTGGTGGCTGACCCTGAGTCTGCATTATATACCTTATCTGGAGACATTACACAACATCACACATCAAGACTTGGGCCCCAACAGATGGTGAGTTTTTCCTGTCTAATTTTCTCACTGACTTCCATAGTAAAATTGGTGTGGAAGAACATTTACAGTTTATCTTTGCATTTCTTAACAAGAGGGTGAGGATTTCAGGGGCAGGACTAGAATGGTATCCATAAATCAAACACAATAGTGCTGTGCACAATATAGTGCTGGAGTTCTCTAATAAAAAAAACACAAGATTAAAAGACATCTTAAAATAGACTTCTTGCAGTGTTTAAGTGCAACACATACCATATCATATTCACAGTTGCCGGGATAGAGTGGGACGCCGAGGAACAATTCCACGGCCACGCAACCCAGAGACCACATATCAATGGCCTCTGAGAACGGGAGACCCAACATGATCTCTGGAGATCTGAGAGAAGGAGGAACAGGAGCACATGACATCAGTTATGAAAACTAAAACCAGAGCTCTGCTATGTTGTCATTTGCTCACCTGTACCACCTGGACTGGATGTGTGAACCCAGCTTCGTCTCTGAGACATTGACGGCTATGCCAAAGTCAATGATCTTGACTCTTAGAGGCCGCTGGAGATGGTTCACCACCATTATGTTCTCAAGCTTGAGGTCTGCATGGATGATGCCTATGCTCTTCAGATGATGTAGAGCTGTGGCCATCTGAAGTCATGAAGACACATTAATTTCATCAGAAAGTCAACAATTTTAACAATCTTTATTTTAGAACAGTTGATAGCCACTGTAGTTTTCCCCCTTCATCCATTTATTTTGCATTAATACTGACTTTTCCAAAGTTTCCAAATATTCATCTTGGGGATGCAGCCAAACTGCAGTTCAGCAAGCATGCAGTAAAAAGTGCTTACAATGGCTGTATCAATACGTTGACATGACAAAGGCAATAAAGTAAAAAAGTCAAGACCTGATCCAGAATGGGATGTATCTCTTTCACAGGAAGAGAATGAAATGCTCTCTGCATCCTCAAGTCATGGAGACTCATATCGAGCATCTCAAACTCGAGACAGGTGCTCTGGGTCCAAACTGGTAAATGGACTGTACTTATATAGTGCTTTTCTAGTCTTTTCCGACCACTCAAAGTGCTTTACACTACATTCACCCATTCACACACAGATGGCAGGGCGCTACCATGTAAGGTGCCAACCTGCACATCAGGGGAAACTAAGCATTCATACACATTCACACACCGAAGGCGCAGCTTCGGGAGCAATTTGGGGTTCAGTGTCTTGCCCAAGGACACTTCGACATGCGCACTGGAGGAGCCGGGGATTGAACCGCTGATCTTCTGATTAGCGGACAACCCGCTCTACCGCCTGAGCCACAGCCGCCCCAAACCCCTCAGTTGTCTAAGGATTTTCATGATGTGAATGATGTGGAAGTAATGTCAGTTATATTTAAGTTGTATCCAGCAGTTGATGAGAGCATTAGGATTAATTTGTGCTAGACTAGAATCAGCAAAATAAATAAACTTACCACCAATGTCACTTGATGTCACTTGATGTCACTTGAGATCAGCAAAACTCTCCAGCCAATTTCAAATGCGATCAATACAAATGCGGATTACAATACTCTCTCTCACTTACTTCTGACTCCCTCAACTGCTACACGCCAACAAAGCTGAAAAGTTTCACGTCCACATCACAGCCAGGATTCAGTCTCTGGACGTTCTATGGCATCATTTGATTCCATGGAACCATTGTTAGGTAATAATCCAACTCTGCACTGATCATGGAACTCCTCAAATACACAGCAGGCAGGATTTCTATATAATAATAACTAGGACTGCAAAATGATATACTGTAAGGAGAAAAAGAACAGTTAAGATAAAGAAATAAGAAGAAGAATATGAACAATGGTGAAACGGTGAATTAAATTTTAAAAAAGCATGACTAACTTGCCTAACCTATTTGATGGGGTAGTGTGGGAGGCCCAATGAAGCATTACACCACTACTAGCTATATCTAAATAAAAACTATCAGAATAAAAACAAATATATTCTAATCCTAAAACACATAATACTGACACATGATACTGACACTTATTACAGTGAAACACTGAAAACATTTTGAGTGAATGAGTTTATTTTTGGAGGGAGAATTATGAAGGTTTGTTTAACAAAACAAGTGAGAACTTTTTATGAAATATACAAGGTCTACAATGCAATACAGTGTCTGGTTTACAAACAGGTTTACAAATGAAAGTGTCATGATAGTTCCTGCTGAGGTCCAATGCTGTAGTCTCACTGTGGTTCTGCGCAATTGTGCCAGGGGGCAATACTTCATTGCTACCAAAGGACAAGTTCAGACTGTTACACAAGCTCATAGCCAGGAAGCAGGATTGTTGATACACTGTACATATACTGTCAATCAATCAGTTGATCAATCAGCAAATCATCCACCGACAGTACCTACCATTGTGCAAAGCAGTAATATCAAGAGTAAAGCACACATCTTTCTCACACACACACACACACACACACACGGTATCTGTATGTATCTGTTTCTTTTTAGGACCTTTATAGCCATCCTTTCATTGGTGTCACTCAAAGACGTCCTCTCCCAGCACACCTAGTACCATGTAGTTGTCAGAGCTGCTGGATGGCTCTTCATTTGACTGGGAAGCAAAGTATCCTTCAGTGTTGGCATGGAGTGCTTGTTGAAGCAGTTCATTTTCACAGCTCTGGTTCCTGGTACTTCTGTCAGTGTTCGGGAACAGTTTATAACTTCTAGGTTTTGTCATCTTTACATTATATAACTAGTATAAACTAGTGGAGCCTGGGGCAAGGCCATATGCTCTTGACCAATTATCTGCTCTCTGCCCAAAATTCAAGCCAGTCATATACAGTCTTTCACACTAAAACTGCTGTCATTGGCTCAACACAAGTGATGGTAATGAAACTTTAAATTGTATAACCTTCCTTGGTAAAAGTTGTGTGAAATGCATTGTAAGAATTTGTCAGCAGCAGATATTCAGTCATTTACTATCTGTAATCAGACTAATGCAAACATCAAGTTACAAGCATTCAAAAAACTTCTCACGAGTATTCAAACTGGAATTACAAAGACTTCAAGTGTGTAAAACTTTAAATTTTGGCATAGAAAAAAAAATGTATCATTGAAAACAAAACCTGAACTGAAAAAGGAAACATCGGCACTGAAACAGCAATGGAAAAAAGTTCCACTGAAAAATAAAGTCACTGTTGTAGCTCCATAGATGGTTAGCATCACAAACCTATGGGGGCTTAGCACAGTGTTACAGTGATGTATGTCACCTGACCCTGCTGTCGGCCATCAACGAGCCAGCTCTTTTACAGGGATGGAGATTTTATGCTACCCTCAGTGCCACAGGAAATATCGTAATTTTGAATAGGGTGCACATGAACGATCCAACGACGTGTTTCTGATACCGATGTTGGTGAGATGTGAGCATGGAAACCGATACCGATGTTGGTGAGATGTGAGCATGGAAACCATCTCAGCAGCTGATGGTAAAAGTGATGTATTTCATTAAATTTATATTGTTTGGCAGTTATTTCAGTTATTTTTGTCTTCAATTAAAATTGTGTGATGCACGTTTTCTTCTCTTCCAGCAAGAACGTGCAATCCTCCACCATCAAACTACTTTTGTTACAGAGCCCATGTTATTATTTTGAATAATAATAATAATAATAATAATGTTCCTATTGGCTTAGTGGAGTTAGTCCAGAACTGCCTATTGAAAATAATGGGTTTAAAAAAAAATAATAATAAATTTACCCACTCAAACATCAAATTTGAACAATGTATTTATTAATCATATTTGATCACACACACACATATATATATAAATGGAGTAACAATGAAATTCCTGTAATAGGGCCCCATTAAATGTATTTGCATTTAATGTAAGCCATTTTCATTACATTTGTTCATTACATTTTGTAAATTTTTTCAAGACATAATACATAATACAATACATAATACATTGTAATGGTTGTGATACGATGGATGATACAATGCATAATACAATACATAATACATTATAATGGTTGTGATACGATGGATGAGTCTTGTTTTAGCTCAGCAAAGTAGAACGAGGCCAGTGTCCTTGAACTATGATCAAGTGGCAGGGTTGTCCCACAGTGGAGGACCAGTTGACCAGCAACGCGGGCCTAGTGGAGGACCAGTTGACCAGCAACGCAGGGCCTATTGGCCTGGGCCTGTTGGCCTGGGCCTGCACCATGGCTCTTTTGTCCTCAAACTGGGTGTTGACTTTGCCTCGACCAGAGACTGACTCTGACAGTTTTTGAGTGATGGCCATTGAGTTGGGGAGGTCCGAGGTGAGGACAGGCTGGTGGAAGCAGTTGCTCTGGTGTTGCTGAGCAATGATGCATAAGGTAATTTACTGATTCTACAAATTTGTCTCTCAGTAACAGAGATCACCATCATCGAAAACCAAACCTGAGTATGAAAATATACCCCTGATTGAAGGAATGAGTTAATTCCTTTTCAATTCACGCAAGACAAATGTTGAAACTGTTGAAACTGTATTTAACATGATAACAACAGACCGATCATTCCCAGTAACTAAATAAATCAGATATAAGGACATTTTTGTATGGAAAAAGATTTCAAAAAGTTTTGGAATTTTGAATCGTTTCTGAATTGATTGAAAGGGAACTGACTCCAATTGTGTGTGTTGCCATAGGTGAACCTACCTGCCGCTGTGCTCATCGCATCCACCCCTCCTCTTTTTCTCTTGGGTGGTGTTGTCTGACCTCCTGCTAAGATGAAAAGTTTTGTTTGAATCTCTTGGATCTCAACAATCGGGATAGGGAGATCAAACAATGCCTACACTGTAAAAAAAAAAATCGTAAAAAAACGGTCAAATGACTGGCAGCAATGGCTGCCAAACAAAAACCGTAAAATTAAAGTAAAATATCCTAATTCAAATAAAGTGCAAAACCAATAAATTTATAGAATTTTTCATTAACGGTTTTTGCAGAGAAACACTGTTATTTTACAGATTTTTCCTGAATTACCATGATCAAACACCTTCAATAAAGTGAGTGCACTAAAAGTTCTGCAGCAAAACACTGTTATTTTACAGATTTTTCCTGAATTATTACGATCAAACACCTTCAATAAAAGTGATAGTACTAAAAGTTCTGCAGCAAAACACTGTTATTTTACAGATTTTTCCTGAATTATTACGATCAAACACCTTCAATAAAGTGATAGTACTAAAAGTTCTGCAGCAAAACACTGTTATTTTACAGATTTTTCCTGAATTATTACGATCAAACACCTTCAATAAAGTGATAGTACTAAAAGTTCTGCAGCAAAACACTGTTATTTTACAGATTTTTCCCGAATTATTACGATCAAACACCTTCAATAAAGTGAGAGCACTAAAAGTTCTGCAGCAAAACAGTTATTTTACAGATTTTTCCCAAATTACTACGATCAAACACCTTCAATAAAGTGATAGCACTAAAAGTTCTGCAGAGAAAGTTATTTTACAGATTTTTCCCAAATTATTACGATCAAACACCTTCAATAAAGTGAGAGCACTAAAAGTTCTGCAGCGAAACACTGTTATTTTACAGATTTTTCCCAAATTACTACGATCAAACACCTTCAATAAAGTGATAGCACTAAAAGTTCTGCAGTGAAACACTGTTATTTTACAGATTTTTCCTGAATTATTACGATCAAACACCTTGTAGAATTACAGTACAAAATAAATTGATACATCTACAAGATTTTCACTGTTTCAATTAAAGTGAGGTTGGAAACTTAATTACAAATAAAGTACACACCACTATTGATTCTAAAACACTTTTATTTAATGTATTCAGATGTAAATTTACAATATCAACCAATTATTCACAAACAGTTCTTCAGAGCCCCCCAGGAGGAATTGAAAAACTAAAAATGGCATTTCTCCATGTGTCTATCTTCTCTGTTAGGGTTACTATCATGATGAGGTCATGATTTCACCTTTGAAACAGGTGGAGAAAGCAACAAATTGTGCTGTTGAGCTGAGGGGGTTGTGGTCTGTTGTTTTTTAGCTTGTATTTTCCAATTCAGTTTTATATTTTCCACAATATTCTCCTGACCCCTGGGGGCTCCGTATAGTTCTGATAATATATGTGGACAAACATTACACTGTCTTTTAATTCAGAATCCTAACTATACAATGTATTAATAAGTAAAATCAAAACATACCACAAAATGTCAATGAATCTGTACCAGAAGTGACAAGATAAAGAACAATCCTCCTCCAAATTGCCAGTAATCAGTTGGATCCTTGGTGCATCTGGGGGGGAGAGAAAAAAAAAAGGACACACTAAGATTCACTGAAAAGTCCTTAAAAAGTAGGATTTCATTTTTTACCATTACTTTAAACAAGCTTACAAACTGTATTTAAATTGTCTGTACCGAAATCATACTTAATACTACATATATTAATCACAATGTAAGGTTTAGAAATAGTGGTTATAATGGACTAATATCTTGTCTTATATACTGCAGTTGATACTTACTAGTGATGGGTTTGTCTCTCTGTTGGGTGCCTGTTCTCCCCCGTAAATCTTGTTCCAATGCTTGATCTAAAAAATGTAAACAAGTTTCTTATCATTAGCAGTTATCAGGGTTGGAAAAGGGAATGTAAAAATTACTCAGAAAGAAACAGGCAGCTACACATACAGTGCATTCAGAAAGTATTCAGACCCCTTCACTTTTTTCACATTGTTATGTTGCAGCCTTATGCTAAAATCGTTTAAATAATTTTTTCCCTCATCAATCTACACTCAATACCCCATAATGACAAAGAAATTTTTGCGAATTTATTAAAAAGGAAAAACGTATATCACATTGACATAAGTATTCAAGAAAATTTGTGTGCTTGCTTCAGCTTCAAAATGTTTTTTTAAAAAGTCAATTCAATCAGGAAGATCCTGTGTTAAGGAATCGTAGTAGTAGAAGTAGTAAAAGCAGAAGTAATAGCAGCACCAGCAGTAGTAGTAGCAGAAGTAGAAGTATTAGCTGACGTAGTAGTAGCAGAAGTAGAAGTATTAGCTGAAGTAGTAGTAGCAGACGTAGCAATAGTTGAAGTATTAGCAGAAGTAGTGGTTTGTGTTCTATTCAGTCATCAGTAAACCACAAACTGAGTCTCTGGTCTGTGGACATTGTCAAAGACAGCCAGGGTCACATTTGACAGCCCCCAGAGAGAGACAGAGACTGTCAAATGTGACCCTGGTTGTTAGTAATAGCTGCAGTAGAAGTAGTAGTAGTTGAAGTATTAGCAGAAGTAGAAGTAGTAGTAGATGTAGTAGCAGGAGTAGTAACAGCAGTAGTAGTAGCAAAGGTTGTAGCAGTAGTAGTAGTATTAGCACAAATAGTAGTAGCATTTACAGCTCTAGTATTAGTAATAGTATTGAAAAATGTAAGTATTAAACATATTGAAAGTATTAAAAGTATAACTAGTTGTAATAATTATTTGTATGGAAACTTTCTCCATCAAATCAAAATGTAGACATATTTCATGTCCAGCTTTGTGTTTTCTATTCATTCATCCATCAGTAAACCACAAACTGAGTCTCTGGTCTCTGGACATTGTGAAAGACAGCCAGGGACACATTTGACAGTCTCTGACTCAGACTATGCTGAATTTTCAAAGTCTGAACGGTGTTGATAGCATAAATGGTGTGAAAGTAGTTGAGCGCTTATGTTTTGGGTGGAAGAAGAGGAAATATTATTATAAATAAGTAAGTACGAGAACATATGTGTGCTTTGCTGAAGCAAGCAGACTCATTATTCCCTCTTCTTCCGCCCAAAGCAATCAACGCCGTTCAAACTTTGAAAAATCCAGCATAGTCTGGAATCACGATCGGTCATTCAAATTTTTGATTACACTTTTACTTTTTCTGCAATTTAATTTAATTTGCAATTTTTTGGCCCTATAGGAATGCATTATAAAAAAGATAAGTTTCACTTTCGCTTTGACAATGGTTCTGTGTCTACAAGCCACTAGATGGAGTCAGAGACTGTCAAATGTGACCCTGGCTGTCTTTCACATTGTCCAGAGACTCAGTTTGTGGTTTACTGATGGATGAATGAATAGAAAACACAAAGCTGGACATGAAATATGTCCTACATATTCATTCAGAACCGCTACTTCTGCTAATACTTCAACTATTACTACTTCTGCTACTACTACTTCAGCTAATACTTCTACTTCTGCTACTACTACTGATGCTATTACTTCTGATTTTACTACTTCTACTACTACTACTACTTTTCATGTAAAGCACTATGAACTGCTTTTGTATGAGATGGTGCTATACAAATAAAATTTGAATTGAATTTGAACTTGGTTTCATGAAACAAATTAGTAAGAACAAATCCAATCTCTGTATGTCTTGCCTCTGTTTGCCTACCTGTCCCTGGGTTTAATTCTGTACCACCATCCGGTGATATCTTCTCACTCCTGGTTCTTCAGCCTTCTCATGATCTCACAGGTGACGCACTGCTGTGGGTCCTTTGCTGTGTGAAATACAGTTGGACACAGTGAAAAATATTGTCAATTATATCTCAGAGCTGTTACCTTGGAATATTGGACATGGTTCTCATTAATAACTTCCATACTGTTGAGAAATCAGTAACTGCACACCATACCTTTAATATATTTTTTTTTTCTGGTCAAATAAATACAACAGTACTCCTCAACAGTCAAATGTGTATGCTTATTGTAGTTGTGCTACAATGAGTTTACAGATGCAGTGACTGTTAATTTACCATACCACCAGTCATTGTACATGGTGGCACTGTTTGCCAACTATGTACATTTAATTTCTTGGGGTGGTTTATGGTATCTGCCATCTACCCTACACACACCAATGTTTACATTAACTTCAGATCAAACTGAAAATATTTAACACCATTGAGTAAATTAATCTGTTTATACCATGTGTCAATATGTGTGTTTGGATGTGTGTGAGAAGAGGGAAAGGATGCTACCTGCAAGGCTGAATGAAGGCCTGAAGTGAAGTTGTTGAAACTAACAACCCCACAATGCATCACAGCAACACACCAGGCAGTTCTGGATCTCGGCAGAGGCTGCATTTGCCCTTTTGCAAAGACTATCTGACTGGACAGAGACAGAATAGGTCAATAGGTCAAATTCCTTTGTTTTACTAATTTCTCAACTAGTTAAGGAACACCAGATGATTAAATGGGGCAAATAGTATGATTTATATTACAATAAACACCTAGAAAACATTCACATCTTTCGTTTTCTTCTTCACATTCATCCTCTGAGGAACAACCTGTAGTATGTTTTGTTTTTTTACTTACTTTTCCCTCTGACAATCATCACCTTGCCTTGATGAGCATGTCTCTGGAATTAGAATAAGAAGTATCAGTGAATAGAATAGAATAGAATAGGGAGATAATTTCTGAAACGGTGCTAAAACGCTTGTTGTGGACGGAGATCGCTTTAGTTTTAAAACGAAAACGTATTAGTATGGATGTAGCCTTAGAGCATACCAGTCGTCTCTCTCTCACACGCACACACACGATGCGATCATAAATGTAAGTTAGGCTACATTATAATTTTTCAATGAATATTTTCAGATTTGGTCCATTACTGATTTAAACAGAGGAAGGCGGTAGCAATGTCACCACTCACCAAAACTGCTAACATCATAATACAAGCATGTAAACATTAACGTTACTTTACCTCTCAAATTCATTCGCCTCCACCAGTGCTGAACGTGACAATTACGTTATAACAACATTATAGCTAGGCCGTAAATTAGATTAACTCAGAAACACACAACTGTAATGTTATTAATGCCATGACAAAGATTTGCTGCAAACAGAATCATGCCAACAAGCTACCTGTAGCTAATTTACTTAACTACAGGGTACCCCCAGGATTCTCCAAGTTAAATTTAAGACTTTTTAAGACCTTTTTAATACCACTTAGAATGAAATTTAATGCCAACTTCACGGCCATAGGGGCAAAAGTATGAAGGATATAATGGAAAATCAGTATGGATTTTAAGCCCTAGAAAATAATTATTTACCAAGTAGCGACAAAAACGCTCGGCGCTGGCATTCATTTCCTATTTGGCAAGCGTCGCCGCCGCCCTCGGCGTTCTGCGCCCTGGGCACAGACACTGGGAGAACCCCTGGAGCTGCGCTCAAAGTTCAACTATATTCAACTTTGACCTTCGCGACGCGCAACCAATCACTGGAATCCAATAGCTCTTAGTTTGCTATTCATTAGTGATCGGGTTAGAGATAGAGAGCAGTGGGAAAGAGAGGCGTTTGATATCATAGCCGCGAAAAAAAAAGAATTATATAAGAGAAACTTGTTTTATGTGTGTCGGAGCATCCCGAATTATACAACATGACCTTAAATCATACCATGATCTGACTAAAAAGTCCGTATCATGGAATGATGTCGGTTTACAGACGGGACTACCAGGCTGGTTGATAGCTTAGTACAGGTCGTATATGCAGCCAGTCTATATTCTCTTCTATGGCTGTGCTAGTATGATCATTGGCGATGTGGTTAGCTACGGTCACCGGCTGATGCGGGTGACGCTGATCATGTGAAGGAGTCTCGTCCAACCTGACGTTGATGCCGACGCTTTGCGCGGATCATGTGAAAGGCCCTTAAAACGACACTTGCCCATTCTGAGACGACGAGCTAGCTTGTTAGCAGCACACTCCACGGTCAAGCGCGTCAATACACTGACGTAAACATTACCTGTACTGTCGTAATGTCCAAGAAACACCAAACAGAGTAAATTGTAACGTTACACACAAAACATTTTATACATTTGACAGTTATTTATGACGTTACGGTATTTCTTTGATCCTACGAAAGGACAAGAAAAAAATGTAAGACCTTTGTAAACGAAATTCAATACTAACTGTTAACTGTTAATAGACAACGTTACAGTTGAAATATTTTTAGACTGGGCTACATAAACCCAGGATAGGATATGAACACAAAACATAACGTTACGTTAGGTTGTTACAGAAAATAACAGGGAAAATGTTTTCTTACCTGATGTTACATTACTTAGGAGACCAAACAGATCCCGTGTGACCCTTCCTCCGTGTCCATAGTCCAGTCTTTTGTTCTCCGTTGACGTTACACAACTCAATTCGCTCAAAATAAGAATTTGGCAGGCAGATGTAAAATAATCCAGGTAATCATCCAGGTAACAGCCATTACTAGTGGACCGGCCGAGTAGCAGTGTGGATGCCCAGCAGCAGCACACCCACTCAAACAGACGTATTTTCAAATTTGACCGGTGAGAGGCGCGCACAGTTGTCATTGGCCAATTTCCTGGATGACAGTCAGATTAACCAATCATGCTCAAAGCAACACGATGAGACAGCCAATAGCAATTGTTTCAGCGTGGTAACATAGCAACTATAGGAAAAGATGACTTGTTTTAAAAGAAAGAAAAGAAATGTGTGTATTTAGTTATATTTGTAGGCTGTTATATTTAATTAATTGGTCAAATGGTGTTTTCATTGCAGTGTGTGAATAAAAATATATTAATGTATGGTAAAGTTTTATTAATACCTATAGGTTTATCCTTGACCTATCCTTTAGAACCACTCTTATGCCCAAATGCCAACTGTGCACACATGACAATGACATTTTCCACTTCACTGTGTTGCAGTGTTACACAGCCTGTTAGTTTAGGCTTAAGCCTCTGCCCACAGCAACACTCATTTGCCAACATTGCCATAATTCCATACAAGTTACAACATTTGTCTTCAGACTTTTATTTAACTGCATGGAGTGAGTCAGTCCTTTGCAAAGCCATTTCCCCCTCTTCTTGTCTTTATTGTTCTGCCTAGCTCAAGGCCAGCCAGGTCCAAGGTGTTGACTGCAGTGGTTAGGCCATTAGCCATCCCTGATATGGGACAATGTAAATTGAAATTGTTGAACTTCTCACTGTAGACAGTGACTGTCTTTAATGTATTTTAGTTATTGATGGAAGCAAAGACAATGTTTGTATGGACTGGCCCTAAACCAGAGCTATGTTCCGCCATGAACCCTGGTTAGCCTTGCTGTCTGACCAGCAAGGTCAATTCAACAGCAATTGTGCAGTTTGATAATGCAAGCATTATCATTCATTTCAACACTGTAGTAATGTGGTACTTGAATGGCACATGTATTAGTGCTTGCAGCGGCATGATGGCTCAGTGGTTAGCACTGTCACCTCACAGCAAGAAGGACCTGGGTTCAACTTCAACCCTGGTCCTTTCTGGGTGTTGCTTGCATGTTCTCCTTGTGTTTCTTCCAGGGACTCTGATTTCCATAGTACAAAGACATGCACATTTGATGAATTGAGGACTCTAAATTGTCCATAGGTTTGAATGTTGTATGTGTTAGCTCTGTGATAGACTATTTCCCTGCTTTCCAGTGTATTCAGTGTGACTTGCCTCACTGTATTTTTCTCTCACACACTCTTCCTCAGGGCATTGATATGACCATATGATTTCTATGTACATAACAAATTCACATTCTGATCAGATAACGTAATAACAAACACTTTAAGCTGGTTGTATGCCATATGAGTGTGTTTGTGAATGTGGATGAGTGGTTTGTGGGGAGTTTGAGTGTGTAAGGATGTATGCTTTTCTCATCTCTGTTCACCATTTTCTCTGTAAAGCACATTGGATCAACTGTGTTGTGTTAAAGCGCTATATAAATAAAGTTGACTTGACTTAACTTGATTTAAGCAAAATATCAAAAGTATCAATAATATTTTTTACTCGCACAATTTCCAGAATGTGGAAATCATATGGTTTTTCATAGCATTGTCATTTTCAATGTTCTGACCAGCAGATAAAGGCCTATTCCAGTTTAATGTAACACAATGAATATAAATTATTTTTAATCTACATTGGGATTTATAAATGTTAACCCACTCTTAACTTTTTATTGTGCAATGGTCATTGTTTTTTCAGCATCATCCGAATTCTAAATTTGCTAACTGGTAATTAAGTTTTACCCATCAACAAGCAGACCAATAGGAATTGAATCTGCCGTGCTGTTTCCCCCCCCCCCCCCCCCCCCCCCCCACTGGCTACGCTACAGTCACTAACAGATCCTCTGCAGAGAGAGCATTGCCTACGCGGTATTTCCTTCGACACTCTTCGACAAACTTTTTTCGCTGTTTTCACATTGTTTGGTACTTCCCCAAGTGGAGAATAAGGTAAGAAATAGGTCTAACTACAGTGCATATAAGACTAGAAATGTTTATCGACGGTGGCTTCATAAAGCTAACGTTAGCTCGCTAGCTAAGTAATGTTACCACATAGGCATCAGCACATTTTGACCATGTGCACCAAGTGTTAGCTAATAGTTTTAAAGTAAACGTCTTAGTTTATGGTTTATGGGGGATTTCCCCCCGTAATAATTAGGCATTTATTGTTGTGCCGAGTTGTTTGCTGCATTTCAAGTTCATACAGATGACTACAATTGCATGTACTGTATTTTTTCCCACTGGCTACAGGTGACGATACACAGCGCGCCACTCTTCAGAACACGTCTTGCCTTAGACGATGAAGAGAGTTGGCCGACCACAGCCATTGGTATGTCACATCTCACTCTTTTCTCTGCCTAAAACGTGAGTCTGATGAGTCAATCAAGTTTAGTCAGATTGAGCTTGTTTTGATTAAAGATGACAAAGAGGTGTGCTTTCTGGTGACACCACACACTTCATTGTATTTGTCAGAGTATGGACTCTATAAAGTCAAACAAGCAGCTGAGGATATGCACTGCATAAATACAGAACACTGCCTGGATTTCTACCCATTGCCCCTGTACAGTCTGAATGGACATAAAGTCATATCTCTTAAGCACAGTGTTGTTGATCAGTGTTGAGGTTCGCAATTATTTTAGGTACTAGTTGAATTTCAGTGTAGAAATTATAGTATATTAGTATATTAGCCAAGGTAACATGGTAATTGTGGTGTAATGTGTAATCCACAATCTGATCTCCACTAAACCAGGGGTGGGCAATCGTGCCATGGAGGGCCGAGAGTATGCAGGTTTTCACTCCAACCAAAGACTACACCAGGTGATTTCACTGATTAGTCCCTCCTCTCTGGTTGAAGGTGTGTTAATCAGTGAAATCACCTCTCGGCCCTCCATGGCACATGATTGCCCACCTCTGCACTATACAATAACTCATCTTTCGCCCCCTCTTGCAGTCATGGATGGATGGGTGAGTGACCTAACCTCATCCCTCAGTTCTGTGTTCAGCCAAGAGGATGTTATACAGCGAGTAGTGGAGGAGATCAAAAACCTTGGGGTCTGTTCAGCTGAGGACCTGAAGTATGTGGACACAGCTGACCTTCAAGGAGTCCTGAAGCCAATAGAAATCAGAAAATGTATGGCCTGGATTAAACGTAAGTAAAACAATAGCCGTGAGCAGCTGATAAATATTCACAGTTTCATATAAAGTATACAGTTCTAAGCAGCATGTATGACATCTTTCAGAGACTTACAAAATACATGGATCCATGTCTGTTACTGGTTCTACGTGGTCCCATCTAGTTGTGTAGCATGACTGTCTTTATATAAAGCAAATATTCTCAAAGTCAGTAGAAACCTTTTTAGATTATGATTGCAACAAGATTAGGATTGACTCACTAGACAGAAGAATAAGTGAAAATTATATGTGAATGATATTGACTGACATGAATGCGTCTTTGTGTTATTTAGGTTCACCCTCAGTGATGAGAGTAGAGGATGATTCCTCCTCAATAGCTACTAGCCTAATTGAAGAGTCAAGCACTGGCGAAGATTCATTCATTAGTGACATTGATTCCGTCAACAGCGATCACTCCACGCCAAAGGCCACTGCGACAAGGAGCTCAGCTTCGGTCATAGCCATGACAAGCCAAGCCTCACCCATTGTGCCAAGTCGAACCTCACCCATTGTGCCAAGTCAAGCGTCACCCACTGCATCAGAGAGACAAGATGTTCCTAAATGTCGATGACACTGCCATTGCAAGTGATGTTGACACCACCAAGCTACCATGGACACCCTGCATTGTGGTCTGTGGTAGGTTGTGCCTAAAAATAATTTTCATCTGTCGGTTTAATTACTTATTTTAACATTTTTAACCTTACACAGGTAATGGGTCAGGAGGAGTGCACCGTACACTGCAAAAACAAACATGCTTAGAGCTGAAGAAATCATGTAACAGAATTATTTGCTGTCCTGTTTTCATTTATTTTTACTTGGCACAGTTTTTGTTTTGCAGTATAGACACAATATGGGCTGTTCAAGAATGAAGTCAACTAAGCAGTGTGCGGAACACAGCTCCTGGCTTACGTAACCTCATTGGATCCATATACCTGAAGCAAGCTATTTACTGGCCATGGTAATTATACTCTACTTGCACTGTTCACAGGTAACAGCCCACTCACTGCCAAGATGTTCATGGTTGCAGTGGACCAGGTCATACTCAACGCGCAGCTTCCCAGCTTCACCAAAGCGTTCCAGATGATGTTCTGCTCGTATTACCTGCACAACATTGACTATCCAGTGGAACTTGCAGCTACACTGGAGTTCTTACAGGTACGTATTCATTATGCATTACACATTGCTTTAAGAGGTGGCAGAGTTTAAGGCCTTGAAGGTCATTTAGACCTTTAGTATTTTTAGCCCTGCTTGTGAAGGGGGGCTCTATGACAATGTCAGTTGTTTAATTTATCTCAAAGTTAAACTTGATCTTGTTTTTATATTTGGATAATATTCATCCTACGGGAGGCCATGAGCTGCATGTAATTTTATTTTTGGGTTTTAAACAGTATTTTTATTTTTTCTTTCCCTCTACAAAGCTATTTCTTCATTTTCACACATGATTCTGATTTATTTAATTTACCCCTTTTTTTCAATTTGAGTGATATGAGTGAGTCACAAAACGGGATATTTAATCATTTGTTTATTTTTATACATTTTCCTTTGACTTTGAAGTCATGACAATTTGAAGCCAGGAGTCATACTTTTTTTTTACTCTGATTAAGGATTATACAGCAACAATGCTGTTGTGAAAGTGTGCACAGTGTTCACTTGTTAAGCTCTAAAACATGTATTCCTTAAAGCTACATTAAGCAATATTAAATGCATTTTGTTGCAGTAAAATGACCCCTTGCAATGTGAGAGTCATCACTGTGGGTCTTCTTTCCACCATATAATTTACAGCTACCCTGTTGTTATTTCCTGGTTTGAGCTTTCCAAATTTCTGTATCGGCCCAAACAAGCTCCTCCTCTGCCCTCCTCTTCACCCCCTTGCCGCTTCAACTTCATTCAAAGCGTCTCTGAAACGTCACATTCTGCAGATAAACGTATCCAAATTTCAGATCAGTTGCGCGAGTGCCTGTCGCTGCAATCAGCACTGTGGCGACAGAAAAAGTTCATTCAAAGCAGCTTACCTTGTAACTGAAAGTCTGCAGCTTCACCACATTTTCAAATTGGAGCTCAGAGACAAAATAATCCAAGTAATCCAACAGGAGCCTTGTAAGAGTGAAATGTATTCCTCATTTCCATCCCAAAAAACAATTTTTTCGACTGTTTTTTTTACAAACAGTTTGAGCTCTCAACACCCTCTAGTGGTCAGAAATTGCTTGGTGCAGCTTCAAGAAAACTTAAATTGTTAACTTTGTATTTAAATATGCTGTTTTTAATAGTTATCACTGAATGTCTTACGTTTAAAGGAAAATTCTTTTTCCAACAGATGCATCTTCAAAATCAACCCAGATCAAGGGACCAAAGTCACACGAAAAGAAAAGGGACGCCAGTACACTGTCAACCCAAGGGTGCTGAGCCTCATTTCCAAAATTGAGTGGAGAGAGTAAAGGGTAAGATCACTCCCTCACCAAATGAACACTATCATCAGTGAAGCAATAAATCAATACATCATTCAGTCCCAAACCAGCTCTGGGAACAATAGCAAACAAAGGTGCAGATTTGAATTCTGGTTCTTGATTCTGGAGTTATTGATTGTTAATTCTTTATCCTATTGTGATGATTTGCTTTGCGCTGTCATCTGTGTCTTAACAGGCTATAGAAATGCAGTAAAACAGTAGAAAAAACATCTTCAAAAGACAGATTGTTGTGGGATACTGACTTCTTTAATGGGATGTTATGGACATTGAACTTAATATTACTGGCTGTTTTGTTGGGCCTATAACACCCTGGTAACCACATTGTTCATCCTAGCAGCCACAAATAAACATGTTAGCAACCACCTGGAAACAGCAATCACCAAATGTTGACACCTTGGCAATTACTTAATAAACACCATATCACCTACTTATGAAAACCCTAGTGATCGCCTGTATTTTGAAGCGATCAGCTAATACACACTAGAAACCGCCTAGTATACCCTAGCAACCACTGACTACAGCCAGGTTTCTCTTAATCCCTTAACCTTATTATGGAAATCATATTTCTTGTTTACATGGCATTTCAGAAATTGTGGGGTTTAAACAGACTATTAAAGTGTATGTAAAGGCACTGAATGCAACACTTAAATGAGACAACATGGAAAAACATACATTCATTTTTCTATAAATGTAGAAGTATGTGCATGGCTGCCATTCAAATGGGCTCATTGTTTGGAAAATCAGTGGAACCATTTAATCTTTATTATGGTAATGGCCTGAAAGGTTGGCTTGGTACCTGTTGTATTTTAAGAAGTGACATGCTTTGCTTGGCATTCTAAAGAATGAATTTGAATTCTGGGTGACTTGTCAAAGTTTCCAGAATTACTGGTGTGTGGTAGTTCATATTAAGATCAGATGAAGGTGATTGATTACTTGTATGGGGCCCTATATTGACGGACAATTTAAATAATTTCATGTTCATCCACATGGAGTGACTCTTGGAAATTGAGAGTTAAACTGAAGATTGATTGTTCGATTGTTTGACGTAAACTATAGCAATCATCTTCACCTACTATTACGAGTGGAACACCTTGGACTACGTCTCGGATGACTTCTACTAAATCATGTATTGGCATTGATAAAATGGTGAAAAATACTTTTTGATATAAAACACCAGTTTGTGTAGAGGAAAGAAACAATTCTAAAATTGTGGTCTAATCAAACTCACATTTCTTTCTTCTCTTTCCTTACAGATATCTGATGTTTGAAAGAGTTTTGTAAAGAGGGTCTCCCTGAATCCCCCCCAGCCCCCGTATAATGCAATACAGAAGCACAATATGGACGTTGCCATGAGAGCTGTTTTTGTTTCTTGATGCTCCTTGATTTTCCCCTGGTTTGTCCAGGAGTGTTAACACCAAGGAAATGTTAATATAAGAAGGCTTTATTTTGTAATATGCCTTTTAGGCTTTGACTAAAAATAAAGGGTGTTTGTTGCTTCACTGTCATTTGTGTTATTCTCTGTTCTGAAGCCTTGCCGATTGTGAACACTTTTAATAGAAGTCCACACTAAATCACATATGGCAAAACATTTCTGCTACACTGCTGTCTTGAGGTTGAAACTTTCAAGCATGTTGCTGCTCTAAAGTACTTAAAGCTTATCATTCTTGCTTCTACTTCCTGCCTGGACTATTGCAATGTATTGTTTTCCTGACTTTGCCTTTACTCATTTTACTTTTGTCAGATTCATTGGCATGTATGTGCTTTTACTCACTGTGACATCACTGGCATGTTGTGGCCAGAGGCGCAGTTTCAACCTCGAGAGCAGTACAGCTTTGTACTCTTTAAAAAAAGACTATGCATTATGTTTGATGTAATGAAAAATGTTTGCTAAATTTGTATCCAGAATTACAGAGTTTGAATGTAAAAGTACACATAAATATAAAACTAATAAGATTTACATTAAAATTACAAAGAAAAACGTTAAATTGTTAGTATGGACATAAACCTTTATATAATGAGCTACGTATTTAATTACAGATAATTATTGTAATTTTACATACATTTGTATGTAATTTAAGAAAGCAGAAAAATACTGTATAAATAATATAGTAATTTGTCTGTACAAAAATGAGAAATAAATGTAATTTGTCATTATTGGCATAATACTTAAAATAACAATTGGGTTGTTAATTTACAGATAATGTCCATAATTTTACAGAGTTTTGTATACATTTTAAAAAAACACAAAACTACTTTAAAAATTTAGATTTTTTTTTTTTCTGTAAAATTAGTATCCAGAATTACAGAGTTTGAATGTAAAAGTACACATAAATATAAAACTAATAAGATTTACATTAAAATTACAAAGAAAAACGTTAAATTGTTAGTATGGACATAAACCTTTATATAATGAGCTACGTATTTAATTACAGATAATTATTGTAATTTTACATACATTTGTATGTAATTTAAGAAAGCAGAAAGATACTGTATAAATAATATAGTAATTTGTCTGTACAAAAATGAGAAATAAATGTAATTTGTCATTATTGGCATAATACTTAAAATAACAATTGGGTTGTTAATTTACAGATAATGTCCATAATTTTACAGAGTTTTGTATACATTTAAAAAAAACACAAAACTACTTTAAAAATTTAGATTTTTTTTCTGTAAAATTAGGATTTTTTTTTACAGTGTACCTGTTGCGGCTCTCTCCAGGTTCAGCATCAACCCTCTTCCTTTTCTTAGGAGCCTGGGCGATGCCTCTGTTGGACCCCTCCATTGTGGTGGAGGTGCTGGAGGAGGCCTGCTGGCACAGGGATGGCTGTTGGGTGGAGTGAACCACAGCCTCCCCATCGTCAGGGTTCAGGCTCTGACTCTCAGAGTACGGCTTCACACTGGAAGACAATCAATCAGTGAATCAGCCAACTTCCTCCACCCACATCAACACATAGATACACACAGCGTCTTAACACAGACTTACTGGGAGCTGCGGTAGACGCTGTCTAAAGTGTGGCTCATGCGTATAAATGGATGCTGGAAAACCTCAAAGGGTGTTATTCTTTTGGTGGCATCCAGCTGCAACATCTCCTTGAGCAAGTCCACAAAGTTCTTCCGGTCATTTACCTCAGCCATGTCTGCCATCGGATGCCAGGTTAGTTTTATCTTGAAGGAGAATAAAGCAAAAAGGTATATATCTCACATATCTCAAATCACCTTCCTGGATCATGACAATGGAGCTAATGACCCTGCTGAAAAAAACAGCACCTAGACAAGCCAAGCAAGAGGAATGAGACTTCCTTGTAAATATTTTAATTGTAAGTTATCTGTGGGAAATTTCCTTGTTCCTTGTTCCTTTATTTTAGAACAGTTGATAGCCACTGTAGTTTTCCCCCTTCATCCATTTATTTTGCATTAATACTGACTTTTCTTTAAGTTTCCAAATATTCATCTTGGGGATGCAGCCAAACTGCAGTTCAGCAAGCATGCAGTAAAAAGTGCTTACAATGGCTGTATCAATATGTTGACATGACAAAGGCAATAAAGTAAAAAAGTCAAGACCTGATCCAGAATGGGACGTATCTCTTTTTACTATTATTATTTTTCAAACGCTCGGCTCATTCTAACACATCCATTGAAAAAGGTACTTTTAATAAGAGCGCTAATACAGCTACTCACACTACTTCCCAAACCAAATACAAATTTGACTAGGTAGTATAGACTCCCCCTGCTCAACAAGTTAGAGCGGGATTAGGGCTGGGTATCGGTACTCAATACCTTTAAGGTATTGACCGAAATAACCCAGTACCAAGTAGTATCGAAACTTCTCCAGTCAAACGATACCTGCATTAGATCCTTTTTGTCTGTGGTGTGGTGAAGTCGAGTGAGGTGTATTTGAAGGAGTTGGCAGTTCAGCGTGCCGAGATGCCACCAAAACGTTAGAAAGTATGGCTATACTACACGCCTGTGGCATCTGATAAAAATAAATGCATAAAATGCGGAAGGATTATTTCAGGAAAAACTGTGAATACGAGTAACATGATGAAGCACCTCATCAAGCATGGAGAAAACTTCAGGGTGGACAGCTGCACTGTGTTCGCAAGGCCAATGGCTTCTTCGACACCAGCATCATCTTCTCCTCAAGAGGACACGCCGCAACTGTCGATTGTTTGTACAGTTAATTAATAAATATTTTAATAATTTGAACACTTTCAAATCAATCATTTGGATGGGGAGGAGTGGTGGCATTTTACGCAACTGAATGCTTCCATTCACATGATGGGTATCGAAGTAAGTAGAAAAAAAAAAAGGTATCAAATGAAGTATTCTATTGGTATCGGTATCATTTAACACTAGAAGCGCCAAGACGGTCTCACAGACCGTTTGGGGTTTTCTGTTGCAAATATCTCTGTTAAAGGGGTCATATTATGGAAAACGGCTTATCCCTGGCGCTTATACATGTTCCACAGGAAATCATTTACCTAAGTAGCTGAGAAAATTTGAAATCTGGAAGTCAACCCGTTTTTCTGTATTTTCCTTTTTCCAAAAACGGTGCCAAAGATAGGAGAAAAACAGGCCGTTTCAGAAAGTAGCCCCTTTGGACGTCATAACGGGCGCTTCTTAACATAATCCAGCCCCTCTCAGAGCATGCCCACGCCCAGGTGAACAACCAATCCCATTTACCTCGTCTCAAAATGCAGCTCACGGCAGCGCCGCAAGCCATTGTTTATGGTGCATTCCATTGTACTCGGAAATCGATAATTCCGAGTCGGTATTCCTAACTTCCAATCTAAATGTGTTCCAGTGCATCTGCTCGGGAAAACATAATCGCCCGCAGCAAACTCATGTTTGTATGGCAAGTCTCAGAATGTTACAAGCATCTAAACTCAACATCAACTACTACAGCGCAGTGAATGACAGTGAATAGAATCGGCGCATATCACATTCGGACGCCGTTTTTTCCGAGTACACTGGAATGCACCATTACTTTGCGACCAGTGAAGCTAAAACAACAACATATCTACGGCGATATATCAACTCTCCAGTTATTATTTTGTAGGATGCAGGCAGCAACATAGATCCCTGCACAGTCTCCCAACACGCGAAAATGCCAGGACAGAGTGGATTAATTTTATTTTAACGGCAACGGCTACAGTTTTTTGTGTGTGTGATGATTACTCCTCAGACTGCTTGAGCAACTGCAGGATTAGCATCTAAATTGAAGCTTAAAGATGGAGCAATTCATAAGGTACGTGAACCATCTGCAAAATTGGAATCTGTAAGTGTCACCATGTTTTGATTTAATTTACCAAATTAGTCCGGATAATATATTCGACTGCTGGTTAGCTAACGAGCTTGTTGGGCGTGGAAGAAGTAAGAAAACTAAAGCTGGAGTCATTAAAAGTAAAGTAAAAGTAAAGTTATTGGTTGGAGTCAGGACTCATCTTTATGTTATTTGTTGGGACCAGTGTCTGTTTTATAAGTCTGTCGAACGTGTCAGGCTCGGTAAACTTTATCCACCATTAGTACAATCGCGTTTGGTTGTTTGCGCTGCGCTGTTTGGATGCAAATAGGTTGCATCCAATAATATATTGGCTAACTAGCTCAACAAAATTGTCAATCCTAGCTTGTCTGCAAGTTGTATTCAATAAGCTCATGGACATGAGCCATAAACAGACCGGCCACAGCAGAGAGTGTCGCTCACACACCCACATACACAAACACAAGGCACAAAAGTACAATATTACACAGAATTGTTATCATTGAGAAACTAAGTGGAACCGCTCAGCTGCCTCTTCCCATTCTGGGTCAGACTCCGGCTCAAACATGTACGGTCTCAGTGTTGCTTCTGGAGCATGGTTATGGTAAATTTCTGCATCAAGCTTATTTGTTTACCTTGAGCAGCATGAGCGCTCTGCTCTCCGCCTCCTCCAGGCGATTGCATGGAGGTTGTATGTAATGAGCACTGCTCTGATTGGCCGCCTCACACCGTGAGTGCGGCGTCAGGCGGCCAATCAGAGCAGTGCTCATTACATACAACCTCCAGCCCTCAAAACAGCCTGTTCTTTACAATGGAGAAAATGAGAGACTGAAACACACACCACAGAAGCTGGTTTTAGGAGTTTTGTTTTATATAGACTTCACAAACGTCTTGTAAAAACCCCCAGGAACAGTTTAAATAGCCCAAAATGAGTACAATACCCCCCCTTTAAAATAAAGAGTATGTGGCCCCCAGTCCATGACTTTTCCTAAATATGTGTTAAATTTATTTTCACAAAGTTTGAAGGTTCTAAATCAAAAGCCAAAAGATTTCTGAGCATTTATACCTAGGAACGAGATCTTACTATATATAGACAAAGGGTATTATTGAAGAATACCCTTAGCGGTCAGATTGACCGCATATGTCCATAAATCGCTACATTACCATATAAGATAATTTTTTTTCAAATTTCGCGGGTTTCATTTCGCGCGTCTTGGGTTGCTAAGCAATGTTTCTTGTTTTTCTTCAATAATACACTTTGTCTATATATAGTAAGATCTCAATCCAAAACACAGAGCAGTAGCATATTTGAGTTGAGTCAGTATTGTCTGCTATTGCCCGCTATTTGATGATCAAGAGGACAAAGAGAGAGAAGATGAAGAGAGCAAACAGAAGACTGAATGTAGAGGAGGCTTTGGCATTATTTCACGAACTGGGTGAAGGGGAATCTGATGGTGGAGAAGTTTCAGACTTGAGTGATGTGGACTGGAGCGAGGAGTGTTCATCTGATTCCGACTATCAGTTAGAGGAACCCCGGCGTAAAGAATCCAAGCCCAACAACGCTGCCCCAGTTCTGCCAGCTGAGCCATCTACTTCCACATCCACTCCTTCTTCATGTAATGTAGGTATATATTATTTCGGGCATAGAGCTAGCTTGAATTAGTTCGCAGTCAATTTGATCGTGCCTCTGTATAGGCTGAGGTCCTATACATTCATGAAAGCGCAGTTGCTTCAAAGTGCAAAGTTGTAAAATCAATAAGGAATAATAAGGAATAACACTGTTATAAACGTCAACAGTGGGACAGCAGGTAGCTGTGCCATCGACGCCGGTGCCCGGGCCCGTGCCAGAGAGAGCTCGCTCTTCTCCAGATGCAGGTAGGCCTATTGCAGATGCGCTGGCTATTCTGTCTCATTTTAAAATTTAATTTCATTCAATTTTCACAACCATGTGTAGACTCAGCATATTCAAAAACAGTGTTTTTGAGCTTTATTCTATTATCCATATTTTGCAGTCCCGAGCCCAGGGCAGGAGGAGAGTGGGAGAGACGGGACCTTATGGAAGGTCATTCAGCCTGGAGGACACCCGGGGAGACAGCAATCCCAAAATGTGTTGACCGAGTCCGCGGGGCCAACAGCGCACACCAAGCGCAACATAGAGGATCCACTGAGTGCGTTCCTCTGTATACTGGACAGGGGTATGCTGCAACACATACGCGATTGCACGGTGGATGAGGCACACCGAGTAGAGGAGGACAGCTCGTGGGATATGTCTGTAGCGGAGCTGAAGGCATTCATCACGCTGTTATTTGTTAGAGGTACCTACAACAAAAACATCAAGATGGAGAGCTTTTGGTCAGAGGAATGGGGGCTGCCGTTCTTCAACACTACCATGTCCAGGTACAGGGAGAGCGAGTAGGTGCATGCGTCTCTCCACTGACAAGTTTGCGTTGATGTCTGAGGTATGGGAGAAATTCATCAACAACAGCATCGCCTGCTATAAGCCTGGGGCCAACATCACCGTCAACGAACAGCTTTTCCCCACAAAAGCACGATGCCGCTTCACCCAATACATGCCAAACAAGCCAGATAAGTTCGGCATCAAATTCTGGCTGGCTGCGGACGTGGACAGCAAATACGTGGTGAACGGCTTCCCATACCTCGGCAAAGACGACAGACGACCTGCACACCAGCGTCTGGGGGAGAATGTGGTGATGAAGCTGATGGAGCCATACGTGGGAAAGGGGAGAAATGTGCCTGCGCATGTTCCGAGAGAGCCACACCAGCAACAGCCCGCAACACGGAAGCAATGCCAGATCAACAGCCACTGCAAACAGAATAAGACCCTGATTGCATGTGAAGGATGCAAGCGACCTGTTTGCGGGAAGTGCACTGCAAGGGTGAAGAGCTTTTGCCCCGGCTGCAGTGCGTAAAGCAACTTAGGCAGCTGGACTGCCTATTGTACCTCAGGTTTGTTCAAAATCACCTATTGTTATCTTCTATTTTGTTTCCTCTGACCTGTCAAAATATTCTGTGATTATTTGTTCGTTATATTGTTCATAATTGTTCATAATTATTACTAACGGATTATTAATATTACAATTATATTTATCACAGCACACCAACGCCTGGATATTGGTAAGTGATTGAAGAAGAAGCCAGAGACCGTCAACTTCTACAACGTTTCCAAGGTGAGCTGTGTAAATGGTAGTATTATAGAGACAGATAAAAACACATTGATGTTGTGACAAATATTTGCGTTGGACAATGATTACAGTTTGCGCTAATTTCTATCTCAGGTCGGAGTTGACGTGGTGGATCCGATGGCTCGGCTGTATTCTGCTCTGCAACATCCTGGACCTGGCTGCCATCAACGCGCACATCACTAGTCTTGTTTCGTTTCCCCTGACCTGTTAAGATAGTGATTATTTGTTTGTTATATTGTTCATAATTGTTCCTAATCCTTCCACAACGTTTCCAAGGTGAGCTGTGTAAATGGTAGTATTGTAGAGACAGATAAAAACACACTGATGTTGTAAAAAATATTTCCATTGGACAATTTCATTTCATTACATTTTTACCACCAACAATTATGATAGTTTGCGCTAACCTGTTAAAATATTCTGATTTTAACAGGTTATATTGTTCATAATAATAAATTATTCATGTTAAAATTTGACAAATTATATTGTATTTCGTTTACTCTATGTAGTCTATTTTCTAATATTCATTCATTATTTTTTTTCTGAATATTGTGTGATTTTTATTATGTGTTTTCTGCCTGCTATTTTGTGTCGGGACACTGATTCCTGCAGCCAATAAATGTTTTTATTTCGTTTATTGTGTCATGTCTGTATTGATATGCATAGTTGTCCTATCTGATAGAATAGTGTAAATTATTCTATTTTAGCATTGTCAATACTACAAACTGTTCAGCTACTGCGCACTGTGAAAGAAGCCTAGAGCAAAGCCCGTCGATATCGCCTATAGCCTAACACTTTAGTTGACTTTGCATGTGTTGTTTCCTTGGTTGCATATATCTAAATATACTGCTCAAAGAAATTAAGGGAACACAAGGATATGCCTCCCCAGACCATCACTGACCCACCACCATGCTGGATGATGTTGCAGGCAGCATAACGTTCGCCACGGCGTCTCCAGACTCTTTCACGTCTGTCACATGTGCTCAATGTGAACCTGCTCTCATCTGTGAAGAGAACAGGGCGCCAATGGCAAACCTGCCAATTCTGGTGTTCTCTAGCAAATGCCAATCGAGCTGCACGGTGCTGGGCTGTGAGCACAGGTCCCACTACAGGACGTCGGGCCCTCATGCCACCCTCATGGAGTCTGTTTCTGACAGTTTGGTCAGAAACATGCACACGAGTAGCCCGCTGGAGGTCATTTTGTAGGGCTCTGGCAGTGCTCCTCCTGTTCCTCCTTGAACAAAGGAGCAGATACCGGTCCTGCCGCTGGGTTGTTGCCCTTCTACGGCCCTGTCCAGCTCTCCTCGTGTAATGGCCCGTCTCCCGGTATCTCCTCCACGCTCTTGAGACTGTGCTGGGAGACACAGCAAACCTTCTTGCGACGGCACGTATGGATGTGCCATCCTGGAGGAGCTGACTACTGTGCACTGAATGGCTGCAGTACCGCCTCATGCTACCAGTATGACAGGCACTGAAATGCAAACTAGAG
>JAXDDX010000463.1:0-54149 GCA_034670405.1 Hoplostethus atlanticus | reverse complement strand
TCCATCTTTTTTTTTTTTAATTCTAGAAAGGCAGACTTTTAATCCCCCCCACAACCACCACCCATTGTTTATTGGTCATGGGCCCTTTTCCAATAATTCACAGTTAAAGTTCTGAAGAAAAATAAAAGATGTGTCTTCTTGGGTACTCGACTCGGTACTTCTTCAGTCAGTGGTGTCGTGAAGCTTTTCTCAGGAGAGTTCACAGTCAGGTGGGGGATCAGGACAAAGCAAGGACAGCAGGAACAATTGAGATGATCAGAGATGGGGAAGGGGCAGGAGGACATGGAGATGAGACTCTTCAAAAAAAAAGGTTTGTGTGTCATTGTGGAGTCTAGTGTCCAAAAACCCCCAAGTGAAAAATGGTGATTCATAACTGTGTGTGTATGTATGGTTTGATGGTTGTTGGTAGTTCATGTCCATTTCACCTACTGGGTTCCCCTCTGTGACAGACACATAAATATCGAAGAGTTTTGTTCCATAAGAAATATCCAAGATAGTGACACCTACCATTGCAGAATCAATGATAGCAAAAAATAAAGAAAATACAGTATTTGTTTTTTTTTTTAAATACAGTATGTGGCTTAAGTTATTGGATGACAAAATGATAATATTTCAACAGACTAGATTAGATTGTCTATTTTATAAATATTGAATGAAAATTTTTAAAAAGAAAATGATCAAATGAATGTTGGGACAATGAACAAAAATTAACAAACTAAAAACCTGCAAGAGCAACTTCTGAGAAATCTCAAGTGGGACAGTATTCCAAAAATGAAAGAGAAAGGGCAAACAGCTATCTTCCATCAACTTCTGACATCATTCTTCAGTCTTCATCGTCCGGCTTCAAATTCTTGGTGCCATTTTCAACAACTGTCTCAGACGTTGGCAGCTTTTCTCCATTATTTTATTTTTAAACTACACATTCATGATCTGTCAACAGCTTTACAGGTTATAAATCACTCAAATCACATACATGCTGCCATTTCAAATGACACAAATGTTATGGTAACATGTTGGTACATAAAACAGAATTTAGTTTCTCCAGAGTACATCAAAATCTGCTCTGGTATGAGACTTTTAACAGTCTCAAGTGTTCAATAATCCCTCCAGGAATTTGCAATATACTATTTTATTTTTTTTTATGAAAAAATTAAAAAATTAAAAAATCACAGGTTCTTACAAATAGCATAGAACCTTTTGTCCTTGGACCAAAACTCCTGACAAACAGAAAACAATTAAAACTGGGATTTAATAAATAAATAAATACATAAATAAATAAATAAATAAACAAACAAACAAAACAAAACACAAATTCCTAGAGGGAGAGACAACAGAGGTCTTCTACTCACCTTCATCTGAGCACACTCTTTGTTACACAGAGAACAGGTATGGGGAAAGATTCTGGGAGTGGCCGCCGTGTAGTCGGTCATCATGGTCGGCGTCGGCAACCTCTTGGCGACTGTAACCTTTGCTGGGGGCGGCATGATGGAATGTGGCAGAGTCATACGGATGGGGTTCACCTGGCCCGGGACTGGTGAAGGATTAACCACAGGACCACCGGGGACAAATGGTGCAGGTCGCGTAACAAAAGAGGCATCAGCGACGTTATGGGTGCGAGGAGTAGGAGAAACAGCTTCCATGGCAGAGAAAACAAGAGGCCACACAGTCTGTTGTATCTGCTGCATCTGCTGCATCTGCATCTGCTGCATCTGCACCTGCTGCATCTGCGCCTGGTGCATCTGCTGCGCCTGCTGCATCTGCTGCGCCTGCTTCGTCTGCGACGCCTGCTTCGTCTGTGGCGCCTGCAGCATCTGCTTTGTCTGCGGCATCTGGTTCGCCTGCGACTGCTGCTTCTGCGGTTGCTGCTGTTGCAGCTTCTTTTGACCTTCAAGTCCAGCCGTTGACCCTTGTCCTTGAGCTTGACTTTGATTCTTTGTTCCCTCATCATTTTTGCTGCTGAGGACCACAAGACCAGGTCGGTTGGGGTTTATGCTACGGATCAGAATGCGGTGTGGTTGGGTTTTTGACGTTGTTTGACCATCAGGTTCCTTCGTTGGAATGGGTTTGGAGGCTTCGGACTCGAGGACTCTGCTGTTTGTGTCTTTCTTCGGAAGCGACATGAGACTCTGGATCATCTGGGGAGTCTGGTCCAGTCTTGAGAACCGTTTGGTTGGGTCTTGGCTTGGGGGAGTCACAGAGCTCAGCCTCGAACCATAAGAGCTGAGGGTGGTAATGGAACTTGTCTGGTCACGGGAGGAACCCAAAGCATCACATTTCACCAATTCCGGATTTTTTGGCACTGGCTCTAAGCTGTGGCTGCTACTAGCGTAAGTGTCCATCGACATGCTCCCACTCCCACCACTGCTAGCTCCGATGCTACTGCTCCTCCCAACAATCTCATCCCCAAACCCTCCAGTATATTTACTAGTATGTCCATAGTCAATCACTTTACTTGGCTGGCGAATGGTAGGTGCTATTTCTCCCTGTCGCATCACCGGCCCTCCAGAACTGCCCAAGCGGTCCGAGCCCATATCTGTCTCAGTGGCAGTTACAGTCCTCTTGGTTTTCTGAATGCGGATGTCACGGAGGATGAACGGCAGGTTGGAGGGGGTAAGCTGGTCCTCAGGGTAGGCGATGAGGTGTTCCAAGTCTTCTTTGTTGAGTCCGAAGTGCAAAAGGATATTGGTGGCAGATTCGGAGGTGTATTTGGGTCGGCTGGAGTCGGCAGCAGTTGAAGAGGAGGGCTTGCCGGAGATTGGATAATCTCCTAACCCTGGATTGGACAGCATACCGCCTCCTCTTGCACTGGAGGTATTACTGCTACCATCAGCACCTCTTGTATAGCTAGATGTCTGGTATGACTGTGAAGGTTGGGAGGAGTAGGATAGGGGCATGTTTTGAGCAGAGGACAAGGAGGATGAAGAGGATGATGAATAATAATTAGAGGAGACATCAGCAGCGGGCCTCTGGTAGCTCGGCAACCAGTCCAAGGAGCTACTACCACTTTGCTTGTCTGGGCGTCCAACCAAATGTCCAAGGGAGGTGGAGGACGAGGACACTGGGAAGGTGGTCATCCCCGCACCCGAGGAGAGCATCTCATCCCTTGGAGTGTTGGTTAGGCGAGTGTCCTGGCCTGTGGCCTGCTGCTGTCTCTGCTGCATTGTTTGGCTTAGGAGCCTCACCTCCTCCCTGGCTCTGCTGATTTGCATGTCTATACTGCTCTCAATGTCAGTGGTGAGCGTGGACCTACTCTGTCCAGGCCCGTAGCTCATCGACTGGGGAAGCATTGACGGGAGCATTCCCCCAGCATTGGTGGAAGTCCCGGAGGAAGCTCCAGAAGATCCGGAGCTAGACCCAGGGCCCAGACGAGACGATACACCCCGAGGGTCCATCCCTGCCTGGGTACCAGACAGCCCATACTGCCCCTGGGTGGATCTTTGGGTCCCAGAGGAATAGGGGTTATACAGGGGATGGGACATGGTGTTAGCAACCTTCAGAAGATTAAGGAGATTGATCGCCGCAGCAGTAGGGCAGGGAGGTGTTGTAGATATAAAGGGAGTGGGGGCGGGGGCTCGGTTGCCAACAGCGATAGCGTTGCTTATCTGCGTCAGGGCTAGCTGGGCTTTGATCTGAGCCAGCTGCAAGGAGGCAGCCTGCTGGCAAATCAGGAGCGAGCTCCCTGGGAGCCCTCCAATCAGGGGGCTCGCTAGGTGCCCGGGGGCAGGAGATGGGGCACAGTGCTCCAATAGCAACGCAAAGCTGAAAAATTAGGAGACACAAAAAGGGTTACTGAATCGGACTGAATCTTAGAGGGATAATATCATCATCTGGAAGGTCTTTGAGAGGTTTGTCCAGTCTGGTCCTTCTTGTCTGACACACACACACACACACACACTCTCATCAGCCATTTCCTAGTTAGAACACTTGCTATTCTCCGATGGCAAGAAAAAACAAACAGGCAAAAGCTACAAAGCACACGTACAGAGACAGGAAACAAGGTTATAAGGTTTAACAACAAGCATAAAGAACAGACACAATCTTACTCAGTTCCTTTCCATGCTCATCTCTGGTGAAAGCAGTAAGATTGATAGCAGAAAAAGCACACAAAGCACATTACAAAATTTAACATCTCTCATTTGCTCAGTAGAAACGTCACACATTCTACCATTCAGAGAGATTCAGACGACTCTGAAAACATTGTGCTGAGTATTTATTATTTCAAACGGCAAATTGACAAAATAAGTCAATTTATTGGGTTAGAGGTTAGGCACTGTATCAAGATGGAATTAGAGTTGGAATCACCATCAGGATGCACTCATTTATAATGATACCTTAATGGTCATTCACATACTCAAGCCAAGAAATCACTATTCTAATAACATCATTATGTTACTAATAACTATTCAGCAATGAAACTAACAGGGGGATGGGGATTAACAAAATGATTGGAAGTAATTAAGTAAGGGATAATATGAAGCCAGTCATTCTCACAAAATAAGCCCTGAAAGGGTGATTCAAGACCCCGATGCCAAGAGGTTATTACACGGTACTTGCCAAAGACATTAATCATTTGACACCAAATATTGATTTAAAATAATTTTATTGCAAGCGAAAGTAATTTACAAGCTTCCGCCAAAATAAAAAAAAAATAGTCGAGCAATATCTTCTTTTTTACACAAGGTGTCTTGACTGCAGAATGCAGAATGCATTCTTTGGCTGATCAGAAGTAAATTTTCAACAAAGCGTTGTAATAGCTAAAATAGTCAGATGATGTAATGTGATACTTTCTTGATCCCTGTGAGGAAATTCTCTTTTGTCTCCTCCCCTCCCCAAGAAGGTCAGAGGTCAAGATCAGCTACATAACAGCAACCCTGGAGCTGGTAGGGATTCAGTGTCAGTGCTCAAGGACACTTCAGCAGGGCAGATGCTTGCTAACAAGGGGGCTTGAACCCGTGTCCTCTAGTTGAAAGAGGGCCTCCCTACTCATAACATCACCCTGCAGATAACAGTCAGTCTGCCAAATTCACCCTTCTACTTTGAAGTTACACACAGCCTTATTACCAACACTGAATTCACCATCAATAATGAACAGAATTTATCCTGCAATGTTTCATGATATCTAAGTGTATGAGTATCTGAGGGTGACGGTTTCCTTTAATAGTGCTTTGGGGGAAAAGCACTATTAACCCTGCAATTAGATGTGTGCACACTTGGTTTTGCTTGTCCAGTTGCAGACACTTAATTCACTCCGTGTTGTCTTCGGTATAACCTGCACAATGTCACAAACAGCTGTAGGAATGGCAGGTCAGGTAGTCAGATCCTCTTCACAGATGTATTCTTTACTGTTTACTAGGGATCCTGCATCCGACAACATCACCCAAAATGCAATCTAAGGGTTGGCTTCTTATTTACGTCTTGTTCACGTCTAGGTGAATATGTATGAACCCCTACAGATGTTTACGGAGTTTATATTTAACGTCTCAAATATGCAAGAATTGGGCCAAGAGACCGGAAATCACGACAGAGAGCGTGTCCGGAATTGGCCATACGTCCGCTCGTGAATGACGATAGCCAGTCTGCATCCTCTGGTACCTCCTACCAGGCAACCACTGACCGACTTAACCCTTTAAAATACACGATATGTAGTTTAGGAGTAACCGAGGTAGTTTGGCAGTACAAGTACTTTTGCAAACAAATCTTCCATCGCAATGTTTACTAACAGTGTGTTATGTCGTTTCATGGGTCCAAAATGTGGCTATGACGATGTTAGCTAACGTTATACCATGGTAGACCAGTACCTCTCATCAAACCGTCAAAAACAAGTCCACAATTCAGCAATCCTCCAGATGTAGCCACTAAAATCACAATAAACACCTTTCGAAATGTTGTGAAACGTTCGTTTGTTTCCAAACACGATCGTACCTGCAAGCTAATCCGTTAACCTAGCCTTGTTTGCCTGCTAACGTTAACTGGGACCAGGCCCAGCCCCGCTGAAAAACATCCTTGTTGGCTAACAAACACGATTTTCAGCCTAAATTTAAAAAACAAACCGTTCATTGTTTAATTGCAATATTCTTGTTTCGTACCTTTTGTTATCTCTGGTACTTTTGCAGACTTGGTTTGCTCAAGCGTGTCTTCCGGAGGTTGGAAAGACATGGAAACAGGAACTCTCGAGCGTTGGTTTCAGGTTGCCAGGTTGGCACAGTTCATCTTTATCCTCCTACTACGGCTAAAAATAGGAACTACTCTATCGATTTATCTGATGCAGGGTTGTATTTGTGAGAAAATATTTCCTTTAGCCGTCCCGTTAACACCTTCGGCGATATAAAACACATCCATTATATAGCTTGCTTCATAACTTTGAGGGGTAATACTTTTAAATGTAATATCTGGCAACCGAGTCCACAGAAATGGACGAGCAAGTCAACGCATTTCCATTAGAAAAAAGAATTAGAAAAAAAGGACCTGTGACCAAGAGCCGCTGTAGCTTATTTTATTTCTCTTTTCTCATCAAACAGAATGAAACAAGTAATCGCTGCAGAGGGACGTGTGTTGTCACTAGTCAGCCAGGCGGTGGCGCCATTCTCACAGAGGTTGGTGACGTGCAGTGTAAAACCCAGGTTGAAATGAGTCTGATGAAAACACTAGTGTGTGAATGTTCATAATAGAGTAGACCACACAAACCTTCCACCCACCGCATGGTGATACGTAGAGTTTTGTTTTTTTAAAAGACTCCTTTCTCTCTGTCGTCTCCTCGTTGCTCCTCGGGGGTTTTAGGAGAAACCTTTGAGAAGAAGGTGATCACGAAATTAGACTAAAATGAGATCTCTGTTTCTCAGGAGATAAAGAAATGACGACTGAGCAAAAGTTTCTGGGTTTGTCTGTTTTCTCTGTAAACACTGAAACATATACAAATAAAGTTTATTATTATTATTATTTTCTTACGTTAGATTATGCTAGCAGGCTTATGGGAAATGAACATACTGATTTTGGTGGTTCTTCTGTCAGAACAGGAAAGTTGACCAACGAGCAAATTTCCCATTTCGGTGAAGTCCATTTAGGTGCCTTGCTCAAGGGCCTGTCCGTGGTCGATTCATTCACATTCCCACCGGGGCTCAACCGTTTTGAAATATGACCCGTTTCACGCAGGGCAGGTGCCATTTTGCAGGCGAATGCATTCTGCTTTTGAAATTGCTGCCATGGTTCAGAGTGAGGGAGTGAAAGAGAGAGAAGAGGGAGGAGTGATGAAAGAAGGAGAGACAGAGAGACAGATGAAACAGGAGAGGAGTGATACTTGTGGAGTGACAGCTGAGATTTCTTTCAAGAATGTGTGTGTGGATGCATATACTTTTGCATGTGAGTTTGTGTTTCTGTGTGTGGGGGTCACAGGTCACCCATGCTCTATCATCGGCTGACAAAGACAGAGGCGTACGCCTGAAACCACTTTGGATAGAAAGATTCCGCTTGCACCTGCCATTAAAGAGTGACAGCTGATTTCTACCAATCAAAAAAAGCCTCTCGCTGATTGGCAAGAGGTTTAGAAATCCAAAAGGGGAAATTATTGACCTCTAGTGGTGACCAGTAGAAACTGCAACAGCAGCGCTAGAATTGATCTCCTCCCACACAAGTCTCTGAACTCAAATGGATAGAGCCAGGAAGTGAGTTTTGAACGCTAGAAATCTCAGCACTTGGCCAGGTGATGGTTCAGTCATTGGTATTGATCAACAACAATCGACCTGCAGATATTTTATGCTCATTTTGTGCTACGGAGCAGGAAAACGTACTTATTGCCCCTTTTAACCTTCAGAAAAATTCAGCATGGGAGACAAATATTGGTGGTAAACAACGACCGATATAAACCCAGATCAGTTAACTATCATCATATCATTTACAGTAGCTTGATAATACTAACTGCTATCATGTTACGTCATAAAGGATCGTGTCAGGATACGAACTCCTGCGGGCAAACAGGTGGGCCATCTGAGTCCAGCACTCCCACGTCTGACAGTAGGTGGCGCTACCGCCCTCGCCGTCCCGTTTCGCTTCCCGATTCACCTTGTTGCTAAGTCACATGACGGCGACAGAAGATCCGGCAACGTCAGCCAATCGGGGCCGAGCGAGACCGGCGTTCCTTTGATCCCCAATCAGATTTAGCGACACATAACCGTGTCCTATACTTAGAGCCGCGGCGGGCCTGAGACCGACTAGTTGATTTTACAGACCATCAGACCAACAGTTTATCAAAAGGTGACGATTAATATTTTCATTAAAGGATCATTCTCTGTTGGGTATTGCACCATATTACTAATATATCCCCTTTATCCCCCGCAGACCGCACGACTTTACACCTGACCAAACCAACAGCTGACTGGCAGCTCTCTGGCTGTGTGTGTGTGTGTGTGTGTGTCTGGAAGGGGAGGCCAAAAGAGGCCCGGTTTCATTTTCAGCTGTCATCGCTACCCTGACGGAGGCCCTGTCTCATGGCAGTGACCTGACCTCACCACACACACACACACACACACACACACACACACACACACACACACACACACACAGACGCACGGACACGTACAAGCACCTTGTGACAAACCTGTTTTGTTAAAAGTGCTTTATAAATAAATTTGACTTGACTTAATTGGCACAAACACACACACACACTTTTCCCAGTATAATGTCCTTTAGGATTCGTCCTAATACATGAACCTTCACTCCTTTCTTCCTTCCCTTGACTCCATCCTTCAACCTATACATCCTTTCTGTCCTTGGTCATACAACAACTGCAGACCTGCTAGGAATTCTAGGAAAACCAAACAAGACGGGACACGTGACAAATGATGCAGATACAGCACTGCTCGCTCTCTCTCTCTCTGTCCCTAATTTGACCCTTGACCTCCTCTCATAGATCTGCTTTTAAAACCTTTTCTATTTCAAAATAAGGTAAATCATTTCAAACTAGTGGGGCTATGAGTGATTTCCTGTGTGACCAGCCGACCAGCATTGTGCAGCTCCTCCTACTGCTGGTTCACACTGCGTACAACTTGGTTGATGGTTCGCTCTATTCTGATTTTGTGTAGTTGTGTTTTTATTTTATTTTTTTAAATCACATTACATCGTTTTAATGAGTTAACATAGCTAGCTAGGAAGCGCTAATCCTGTAGCACGAATTGAAAATGAACAGAAAAAAAAAATACTTTCAGATGTTCCCACCGACCCCAACGATGGATCAACCACTTCCTGTAGTTTTCCAAAATAAAGGTTGTAGAGATCTGGGAAGTTTTTAATGGCTGGACATTTACTTTGAACTCCGACGACCCGGGTTCAATAAACATAAACTTTACTAACCAAGTTGTTTTAGTTGACTCATCCTCGCCCTAACCTTAAGTTGTTTTACTTGACGAGACTTTACGTTCACTAACCTTGTGTGTTTTCACCGTTACGTCTTCCACTACAACACACTAGAACAATTTAAAAGTGTATTTTCATTGAAATAAGTGGTGCTTCAGCGAAGTATGTATGAGGCAACATAGTAACTGGACTTTGTGTCTTTCTCCCCTCTGAGGTCAGTGAATGTAACACACACACACACACACTTCCCTGTGCCCCCACATGAATCTGCAGCATCTACCTCCGCACCCTCTGACACGAGCTCAGACATAAATTTCATCCTCTCTAATGATCTGAAACATTTAGCTGGAGGTAACCTGACCCCAGATCAGCGGTGATAGCGGATAACCGCCGCCAAGATTGACGAGGAACGTGAAATCTTAAATTAGCATCCGTCTTCAACCCCAGGATCTCTGCAGAAAAAACGTGGCTCCCGTTTCCTTGCCTCTCATGAAACACGTTCACAGGAAAATTTGCTGAAGTCAAGGTCAAGAAAATGCCTTGAAAACCTTCTTATATAGATGCAACTACTGCCTCCAGTTTTCAAGACAGAAGGAAGAAGAAAGCGTACTGCAGATACAGTACTGTACAAAAGTCTTCGGCACTTCGGTAACGTGAAGATAACGTGAAATTAAAAGTTTCTACATATCAAAATAAATACTATAAAGAGCAGTAAAACACTAATGGAGAATTTTTTTTTAATAAACCTTATTGCCTTATTTATAAAGACTTTTGCACAGTGCTGTATGTTATAGTTATTATGCCACTGAGTAGTTTGATGTTGATTACAAGACTAAATGGTTTCTAGGCTAAAATGAAGCTGCAAGGGGTTTTAACGTTTAGTAGCAATTAAAGCATCTTGCACATGTGGACTCATGGTGGATATTTCTTTTTCTTTTTTTCATTTTATATTTATATTATTTTTATGGTGGATATTTCTGATATTTACCTACATTTATAAATATTATATATGTATTGTTGATGCATTGTTTAGATATGTAACAATCTATTTACTGACCCCGGGCGTTATGAGACGCCATGTTGAAAAGCCGTCTAGTCCAAGTCCGTCGCGACCTCAACCTCACTTGACTGCCACGTGATGTGGGTGTGGGGTTACCTCAGCGGCTCCCGGGAGTCCCCCCCCCCCGACGACACACCCGGCGGCGGACCGAGATGGCCGTAAATCACGCGGTGTGTACGGTAACCCACACCGGACACAACGCCACCGCGACATGTGTCAGAGCCGTAAATCTCTCCGCGGCCGGAGCGGTTTAATGTGCCTGAATCTGAGAGATGCTTCTGACGAGGGCGGGTTTAATCTACGCCCTCAAAAGGCACCAGGGACACCTGGGACTGTGTGAGCCGAGTCAGCAAAGAAAGATCCAAATTTGAGCTCTATTCCAAAAAAGGGAAGAATTAGCATTGTGTAGGAATCATCTCACTTCGTACATGTTATACTTGTTTGACCTACTGTATGTGTGTGTGTGTGTGTGTGTGTGTATATATGTGTGTGTGGATACTGCGAGAGCCGCTGGCGTCCCCCAAGGAGCAGTTAGCAGAGGGTCTAATAGGTGCTGATGACAACAAATCACCAGTGACTCATACAGAGATCCAATCACTCAGCACTGCATGGTCTGGACGTGTGTGTGTGTCTACATCCTTATGAGTGAGAGTGAGTGTGTGTGTGTGTGTTAATGTTTCAGCTCGTGTGTGTTGGTGATAATTACAGAACTAAATCCATCCAGTATTACTGTGTTACATAATAAAGCATTCCATTTCCTGTCCACACTTTAAAACTCAAGTCATGGTTCATTCTGTTTCTACTGAACTGATCATTTCATCACTGATCCATCTGATTGATTTAGTGTTTAGATCATGTAGCTTGTTAGCTAGCTAACCATAGTATCTGGTCAGCTAACCATCACTGTCTTGTTGTTAACACATCTGACTAGCACACTAGCTAACGTATCTAGTAGAAGCTAGCGTTAGCAGTGGCTAGTAGTCCCATGTTAACAGTAACTAAACTAGCCTGCTGGCTAGTTAGCTAGCTAACGTATCTAGTAGCAGCTAGCGTTAGCAGTGGCTAGTAGTCCCATGTTAACAGTAACTAGTTAGCTAGCTACCAGTTTGTTCAGGTTAACTAGCTGACTCTTCTCCAGCTCCAACTCAGAGTGTTTTGGAGTAGAGACTAGGGCTAAAGACAAGACAGTTTACTGAGTCACAGTAACCTACATTTGGAGACAAATCTACCTGATCACACTGATCACTTTTACTGAGAACGTTACTGGATGGATCTACAGACACACCACAACAACCTGGTTCACACAGTCAACTGGTTCTAGCTGGTTGGTTTATATCTATCTGGTCTCCATGATGGAGGTCAGGAGGTTGTCAGGACTTTTATGATTCAACTGTAAAGTCTCTAATTCTGAAACACATTTAAAGATGTGAAGCTCCTTGAGTGAAATATCTCACATATAACTTCTCCCTGACCTCATCGGAAAATGATAGTGATACTGAATCTTGAGTGGTATGAATGTGTATGTGTGTGTGTGTGTGTGTGTGTGTGTCCAGTTCAGGTTACATCATCACACCTCGGCTTCTCTTACAGCTGAGGAGAGTTTTCATTGCTGCGACAGAGCGTGTCATCCCGTCTATCACACACACACACACACACACACACACACAATATATATACTTGACACCATATCTTAACTGATATAGCTTGCTACAGGACTTATTTTAGGAGTAACAAAATGTTCACTTCTACCGGGCCAAAAGAGGAGAGAGAGACAGACAGATACTTTACTGACTACTAGATGGAGAAGGAGACAGGGAGAGAGGGAGAGAGGGAGACAGGGAGACACGGAGACACACACACCCCATAAATCATGTCCGTCATGTCTGTGTATGCCACCCTGTCCACAGTCATCACATTAAATCGTCTGTATCTGCCGCTGGATTGGCCGGTTGACCCAGAAAACTCTTCTTCACGATTGGCTGAACTAATGGATCCCAACGCAAATGGAGCTGCTCGTTTTCCAGAACTTTACAATTTTCCAGGTTTTCCATGACCACGGGAATCCTGTTAAATATATAAATATATTTTTCTTTCTTTTCTGTTATTTTCCTTCCATAATGTTTCTTTTCTGAATGAAGGTCGGTGTTGATATGAGATCGTCTTCCTGTTTTAAAACCAGATCAACAGTAACATCACATTTAAAAGTATGGGATGATGTTGTGATACACAAGTACCATATATTCTTATACATGGTAGTAGAGACCTATATAAACCAGTACCACCAGTGGGCCCAGTGGACCCTTGGGTGGAACGGCATGTTCAAGTGTTAACGGTCAACAGGTGGAGGGGAACAACGGGACACTGAAAAACAATGGTGTGAACTTAAAGAGGTGTGTGAGAGAGAGAGAGAGCTCAAGTGATGGAGGGAAGGAAAAGAAAAGAAGGTACGATGATATAACAGAAAAGAAGAAGAAGAAGAAGAACAGGGAGAAAGAGGAACAGCTGCTCCTCCAGATCCACCTGTTCTCTCAGACTCAGACACACACACACACACACACACACACTCCAAACCCAAAACCCTTGCAAACATTTACGAGGTGCCTGGTCATATGGTGTGTGTGTGTGTGTGTGTGTGTGTGTGTGTGTGTGTGTGAGGCCACGGCCCCAAGGTCAGTGTGTTTCTGGACTGAAGCGTGGCGGTGGAACCCCCGATGTAAAATTCCAGGACTTTTTCCAATACCGGAGTCATTGAGAGTTACAGAGAGAGAGAGAGAGAGAGAGAATGAGTGAGAGAGAGAGAGAGAGAGAGAGAATGAGTGAGAGAGAGAGAGAGAGAGAGAGAGAGAGAGAGAGAGAGAGAGAGAGAGAGAGATGAAGCCAAGTTGATCAGGAATCCCAATCGACGACTCAAATATAGACGACAGAAAGGAGAGAGAGAAACACCTGAAAACTGTGTGTGTGTGTGTGTGTGTGTGTGTGTGCCTGTAAATCAGACTCTATATAGAGTGTAATACAGGCATCAGATGACAGAGTCGTGGAAATGGAGGACATAGAGATAAATCAAGTGGAGCTGTGTGAGTGAATGTGTGTGATATACTTGCACACACACACACCTAAATTCAGCCGTCTTGATCCACAGCAACAGAGAGCTCAGAGCAAAGCCTTGCTTCAGACCAGAGCTATTTCACACCCCACATCCTTAAACATCTCACACACACACACACACACACACACACACACGCTCACAGTGGGAAGTCTCCTGGTGTTGACTTTTCTTCATGCTATCATCCCATCAGAGCCCAGGCCAGGCCTGTAACAGGCTTAAGGGATGAGACACACACACACACACACACACACACACACACACACACCCAGTAATAAACACCTCCCATTATGTCGTTCAAAAGACGTC
Organism: Hoplostethus atlanticus; assembly: GCA_034670405.1. Classification (NCBI taxonomy): domain Eukaryota; kingdom Metazoa; phylum Chordata; class Actinopteri; order Trachichthyiformes; family Trachichthyidae; genus Hoplostethus; species Hoplostethus atlanticus. Next base: position 40,332 of record JAXDDX010000463.1, on the reverse strand, counting down.
TCGGGTGTCTTTGTGTCTCTAGTGGTACATGAGGAAAACTATTAAGAGTTTTGATTTAATGATTCTGTCGCTTCCTTCAACATTTGGTACTGATATTATTATTATTATTATTATATTATTATTATTATCATCATCACTATTGTTGGAAGAGCCTCTTTTCCCTCTAGAGGTTGGAAACACTGAGTGATGAACTTCAGGTCATGTTTTCTTGAAACACTGAGTTTTGGAAATCTCCAGTGGGAAGTGTTGTTACTGGTTCCCTGTGCAGGTGGAACCTCCACCTAGTGATCTTCTAGTACTAGTGATCTTCTAGTACTCTGAGGGCTGAAATCCTTCCAGGCTCTCGGTGCTGGAGGGAAATGTAAAAGCCTTCCCACTGAAAACAGAAGGAAGAAGCTGGAGCAGTGAAGGACAGACCATCTGATGCTCTCTCTATCTGATCTCTATAACTCAGTGATATGTGTGAACTCAGTAAATGGAAGCAGATACACATCACAGACGTGAAATGAAGGGAACGGACGGAGGAAGAGGAAGAGGGGATGGGGGGATGCAGTATGAATGAGTGAGAAAGTGACTTCTAGGTGGAGAAAGTATTGATAAACGGATGTTAATAACCCATTTATGGAGTGATTGGAAAAAAGAATTAAGTCAATGAGTGAGCGAATGAATGGATGGATGGATGATGGATGGATGGATGGATGGATGGATGGAATCCAAACTTCACCAGATCCTTTTGTCCACCAGCCTCAGTGACCAGCGGATCCAGAGATCCACTCTCACTATTTTAGTAGATTATTAGGAGCGAATGGGACCGGGCCAGCTAACGATGGACACACTAAACACGACAGCAGAAATGTTGGCGTGTAAAATACATGTAAGCAGGAATGTGCGACTGAGCTGACTCTTCTTCTTCAAACTAACTAAGCTAACACACACACACACACACACACACACACACACACAGCTGGTCAGGGTGATGCCACAGGGATATTTCACACTTGCTAATTACTCCATATGCACACATGCCAATGCAAGCATGCTGGTGACATAGAAGGAGAATGAGTAGAAGTAGAATGAATAGAAGAACGAATAGAAGGAGAACGAATAGAAGTAGAATGAGTAGAAGTAGAATGAATAGAAGAACGAATAGAAGGAGAACGAATAGAAGTAGAATGAGTAGAAGTAGAATGAATAGAAAGAGAATGAGGAGAACGAATAGAAGGAGAACGAATAGAAGTAGAATGAGTAGAAGTAGAATGAATAGAAGTAGAATGAGTAGAAGTAGAATGAGTAGAAGTAGAAAGAATAGAAGTAGAATGAATAGCAGTAGAATGACTAGAAGTAGAGTGAATAGAAGTAGAATGAGTAGGAGAATGAGTAGAAGTAGAATGAGTAGAAGTAGAATGAATAGAAGGATAATGAGTAGAGGTAGAGTGAATAGAAGTAGAAAGAATAGAAGCAAAATGAATAGAAGTAGAATGAGTAGAAATAGAATGAGTAGAAGTAGTGAATAGAAGTAGAATGAGTAGAAGTAGAATGAGTAGGAGAATGAGTAGAAGTAGAATGAATAGGAGAACAAATAGAAGAACGAATAGAAGTAGAATGAGTAGAAGTAGAAGGAATAGAAGAATGAGTAGATGGAGAACAAATAGAAGTAGAATGAATAGAAGTAGAATGAGTAGAAGTAGAATGAATAGAAGTAGAGTGAGTAGAAGTAGAATGAATAGAAGGATAATGAGTAAAGGTAAGTAGAATGAGTAGAGGTAGAGTGAATAGAAGTAGAATGAGTAGAAGTAGAATGAGTAGGAGAATGAGTAGAAGGAGAATGAATAGGAGACCGAATAGAAGGAGAACAAATAGAAGTAGAATGAGTAGAAGTAGAAGGAATAGAAGAATGAGTAGGAGAACAAACAGAAGTAGAATGAGTAGAAGTAGAATGAATAGAAGTAGAGTGAATAGAAGGAGAATGAGTAGAAGTACAATGAATAGAAGTAGAATGAGTAGAAGTAGAATGAATAGAAGGATAATGAGTAAAGGTAGAGTGAATAGAAGTAGAATGAGTAGAGGTAGAGTGAATAGAAGTAGAATGAGTAGAAGTAGAAAGAATAGAAGTAGAATGAATAGCAGTAGAATGAGTAGAAGTAGAGTGAATAGAAGTAGAATGAGTAGGAGAATGAGTAGAAGTAGAATGAATAGAAGTAGAGTGAATAGAAGGAGAATGAGTCTTTGGTACGTGGATAACAGACAGCCCTGCCAGGTACCTGAGGGGTGTAGACGGCTCAGTAGTGCTGCCAGTCTCTCTTGAATCTGCACTACCAAACAACTAATTTCTATAGTTGTGACTATTATTTCACCTCGTATGAGTCGGGTCTTTCCAGAAGTTAACCACTCACTTGTTTTCTTTCAGCGTCTTTTCATTCGCTACCTGCTACCGGATCCCTTCCTGAGGCCCAGACCCCAGTTGAACCAGATCCTCAGGTCCTGCTGGTTCTTTCATTCTTTAGGATTCATTCTCTGTCTCCTGGCTTTTCCAAAGTGTAGATTAGAATCGAGAGGCGATCAGGTCTAAATCTGAGTCATCTTTTAAATCGCTTCTGCAAACTCATTTTTACTCAAGCTTGTTTTTCAGTAACAGACTCTTATCATTTGTTTTGGATCTGACTGACAAACTCTTACTCTCTCTCTGAAACTAACACACACACTCTTACTCTCTCTGAAACTAACACACACTCTTACTCTCTGAAACTAACACACACACACTTTCTCTCTCTGAAACTACAAACACACATACACATTTGTCTCACAGATTTTCTCTCACACTACATTAACACACACTCCCTTATTTTTCTCTCTATTACACCCTGTAACTCTGTATCTCCACCTCTTATACAAACACACACTGTTCTCACCGGCGTGCCGGGTGGAGGGCGTTGGAGGTCCGGTTGGTGGTTTTACGGCGCCCTATGGTACGGGTGATGTTACTGATCTTCGACGCCTTGGAGTGACCGACGCTTGCTGAGCTCTGCTGCCGGGAACCCTGGGTCTTCTTTCCCTCCAGCATGGCCACACACACACTAACACACACACACTAACACAGGTCTACTCCTGCCAAACTTCTTCAGATTTTGGTTGGGAAGCACAATTATTATTCCAAAATATCAAGATGAATCCAAAAATCAAAAAGTGAACAGAAAGTTGTTAATCTCCTTGTCAACAAATCCTCAATTTAATCCCAAAGTAATCCCAGAAGAATTCCTGATTTGAGGGAATACGTAATTCCTAAATGATTTTTAGGAATTACTGATTTACTGATCTGCCTTCAGAGGGTGTTCAGGAAGTCATCAGGAGTTTAGATAAAGCACAAATTTAGATCCTGGATAAAAACTAGAAAAAGTCAGTAAATCTTCCAAAAGAGCTTCAACATTCCGTATGTCAACATTCCGTATTCCAACATTCTGGAATTGTGGGATTCCGAGGGCTTTACTCATTTGTTCTCAGTGGGATTGAAGCCGAGACACTGAAAGCCGAGAGAATTATGAGGAACACTGAACTGGTCCTCTGAGCCAGCAGCTGGAGGGGGGGGCGGGGGGAGAGGGAGAGAGAGGGAGAGGAAGGGAGGGGGGGAGAGAGAGGGGAGGGGGGGGGCGGGGAGAGATTGTGTTTGAGACTCCAAGCATTTGTGTCTTGAGTCTGTTTATGTAGAGGAAAAGAGAGTGTGTCTGAAGTGTGTGTTCCTGCAGAGAGAGAGGGGGGAAAGACAGTGTGTGTTTTCACGCTGCAACCGAGAGAAAAACTTTTTAATGTTAAAACAAGTTCTATGTAATACTGTATTTACTGCTGGGCGATGTGAGAGATGAAGCAGATGTGATGTTGAGAGGCGTCTTCCCATCCGCTACAATACACACTGTGCTGCAGGAGTGTGTCTTCAGTTCACGCTGACGTGCATGGCTCTGACGCGTCTCACTTGGTGGTTTCTCTACCGATCTGACTCTTTGCTTCAGATGAATGATGCAACTCAAAGTGCTAGACAGACATGACTATAAAAACCTGAGTAGCAAGTATAAATAAAAAACAATATTTTAGAAAAGTATAATGTGTGGTTAAAAGAATAAAATGCTTCAGTAAAAAGGTGTTGTTTTTTTTAAACACAAACTAAAGTGTGTCTATGATTCACTGATTCAATTTAAACTGGATTCTGTCTTCCTCCCTGACTGCCGGCTGACTGCTGACCCCATGTGGTACCATGGATAAGCAGCTGTCTCCAAGTGTGTGTGTGTGTGTGGCATTGTTAACCTGGGAAACCATGAAAACACACTATTTTACACTACAAGTGACTTTGACAAGACAAAATAACCCCTGGATGCCTTGAACTCCACAGACTGGTGATCTATAGTCAGTGATAGGACCTTGTTAAAAGTTATTATTTTAGGTTCACAATGTACAAAAACCTCAATACACATACCAGTATAACATTTAACAAGACTTGGTAGTACACCAGTACAATGTAGTGCAACATGTTTCACAGTCAGCTAGTACTTACATTAACCGACCACTAGGAGGAGCCACAGCTCTGGTAATTCTGAACAGTACAAAGTAATCAACATCCATAGAATATATTTACACTGCAACACAGCCGAACGATTAATCCAATTAGTGTGTGTGTCATCTATGGGACCATAGATGTAGGATCCAGTAGGGTCCTCACAGCATATGGTCCATCCCCTTGGCTGTTGACCAACTCCCAAGGTTCCAATACCTTTGAAGCATTTGTCCCGATGAGTAGGTCAATGCCAGAGTCTATTTCATGAATCTTGATATCCTTCAAGTAAGGCCACTGTGTCAGATCTTCTTGTCTGGGAATGTTGAGCTGGGAAACGGGCCTTATGTGCGAACACATCAGATAGTTGAATGAAATCATCTTTATCCAGACTAGATATTTCCAAACCTGAGATATGATGACTGGTCACAGGCTTCACTTTGTTCATGGTACGCAGAAGAATATTGGTCTTTTGTACTGTAATGTTCAGCCTCCTCATCAAGCTTTCTGTGAAAAAGGTAGATGAACTTCCATGATCCAGAAATGTGTATGTTTGCAACACTGTGTCCTCCTTGTGGCTCTTTACTTGTACTGGTACAATGGAGAAGATGCAGGTTTCACCGGCCCCAATTTGCCCACATGTATGAGGTGAGAGAACAGCATTACTCCCACTTGGTTTCTCATTTTGTTCTGTATGGTCTGGTTTCTTCTCTTTGTCCTTTTGTTCAATGTGAAGTATTTCAGGATGATTTTGGTTGCAAATTGTCAATAATGGAGGCAAGATTAACATCCTCCCTCTGTAGCCTCTGCCAATCTCCATTACTCATCCCGGGAAGAACAGGTCGTCTTGGCCATGGGTCAGGTTCCTCCAAGTTATCTGGAACAGCGCCCTCATCACACAGAAGTGTTTCAATCAGGGGTATCTCCTCCTCACCAACTGCACTTTCATTAGATATTGCAAAGACCTGAACGACCTATGAGCTTGGATATCTGTAAATCTAGTTCCTCAGATTCTGCATCCTCTGCAGGTGGTTCATGTGGTCTCCGAGAGAGGCCGTCAGCATCGGCATTTCTCTTACCAGACTTGTAGTGTATGTCGAAGTTGTAAACTGAAAGAATGGTTAGCCAGCTATGGCTTGTGGCGTCCAACTTAGCACTAGTTAGGACATACGTTAAAGGGTTGTTATCTGTTAGTACCTTGAAACTAGCCCCATACAAATAATCGTGAAATTTCTCGCTAATGGCCCATTAAAGGGCGAGAAATTCTAGTTTGTGGGCCTGGTAGTTTTTCTCACTTTTGGAGAGGCCGCGATTAGTGTATGTGTGGCGGGTTGCCACCGTACCCGGGTTCGTGACAGACAGAGACATAGAAAGGAGAGTTAACTGGCCAGCAGGGCCGTTTTATTAACCGCATCAATAAACCCGGCCCGGCGTTGACAGCAGTGTAGAGCGGCGTCTTCCTCGGCGCGTGCACCTCCTCCCTCCCGGCAGGTCAGCCGCGGAGCACCAAGGCTGCTCCAGTCCGCCAGACTTCCAGGGGCGTCCCGCCCCAACCCCGACTGGACAGCTCTTCCAGGCTGCACCCGACTGCATCCTCCGTGGAGCTCGGCAGGTCGTCGCCGCCTTAGACGCCCACTCTCCCACTCCGTCGCTCTCGCCGCTCACCTCCGTCCCGGCAACCCCGCCGTGGACCTCACTCGGACGCGGCTGCGTCCACACGCAGGTTAAAAAAGGCTGATTGCAGGCCTTAATTGCCCGCAGCCGGCACCGGATCCAGGGTAGAGTCAGTCCACCGACTCAACTCTCCCCTGGATCTAAGCTAAGCCTCACCCCACCCTCCTCCCAGCTGCCACAGTATGCTATGACACGAGTCATACCGTCCTGTACCTGATATAAAGCTGCACCCAGGCCTTTTGTACTAGCATCGGTATGTACCACGTAAGGGAGCCGCTAGTCTGCGAAACCTAGAACGAGTGCTTGACAACTCTCAGTCCACCTGTCCCCTAGTGACTGTGACCTCACCCTCGGCATGTAACTGAGACCTTTACTTCTGACAGAAACATCTCCTCTCAATAGGTCATTCATGGGCCTAACAATCCTGGCATAGTCACGGACAAAATGTCTGTAATAACCACTGAAACCCAAAATTGACTGCAACTCTTTGACCGTTTGAGGTCGTGGCCATTTCTTTATGGCAGACACTTTGTCAGGGTCAGGCTGAATTCCTTGGGCAGATATTACATGGCCTAAATACCTCACTGAGGTTTGAAAGAACTTACACTTGGAAGGAGACAGTTTGAGCCCAAAATCTGCGATCCGCTTCAACACTTTCATTAGCCTCTCTTTGTGCTCTTCTAGCGTACTGGTGAATATGATGAGATCGCCGAGAAACGCAATGACCTCATGAAGATTGATCCCCTCCATGACCTTCTCCTATTGTTCGCTGAAAGGTGGCTGGAGAGTTTGTGAGACCTTGAGGCATTCTTTGGAACTGCCACGTTCCAAACGGCGTTGTAAATGCTGTTTTTGGGCAGGCGTCTGGTTCCATCTCAAGTTGGTAGTATCCGCTTTTTAGGTCCAGAACAGTGAACCATTGAGACCCGGAAAGAAGAGGAAATGTTTTCTCTATTCGAGGTAAAGGATATGCATCTTTTTTCATCGTTATTTAATTTTCAGTAATCGACAACCATTCTTAGTTCACCATTCTTTTGCGTACAACACAATTAGGGAGGCATAAGGGCTGTTAGATTCCTCAATAATGTCACCTGCTAACAAGTCTTGCAAGTGCCATTTTAGATCCTCAAAATCTGCTGGTGGAACATGTCTTGTGCGCTCTTTAAATGAGGCCTAAATAAGGCACATTTTGCCTCGCAGCACCCTCGATATCAAGTATCTTCCCTACAGAACACAGCTCTCTATGACTGAGGTGTCTGGAGTAAAAAGACTGTGACACAAACGTTACTTGTGACCCCGTGTCCATCAAAGCATTGCACTGGACTCCATGGAGCCAAGCTGTGCTCTCCCATGGCTCTCCCACAAGGCCTTCAGGAATATGTGAGCCAGAATCCTCACTCTGTTGGGGCTCATGCATACAATGGCTTGAGACGGTGGAACTAGTTTGGTAGTGAGCTCCAATATGTTTAAAGTGTTGGGCTGAGGCTGCATGTTGCTGGCCCTGTCCACTTTGATATTGCTCGCATAATTGCTGCTGCACTAGTGTAGTTAGCTGAGTTGGGGCAGTATTGCAGAACATGTGATTCATCTCCACATTTGTAACGAAGCTTTCTTAATTTTGAGCGTTTCTCTACAGAATTGGGAGGGGGTAGAGAAACTGTATTAGCGGATTTGTTTGCATGATTTGATTTGATTGCAGCAGGTTACGCCAAACTCTCTCACTCCTCATCTGTTGAGCGGTTTGATTAGATTCTACTCGCCTCAACTCAGCTTCGAGTTGCCTAATTCTTTCCTCCAGCTGTTCTCGGGTACTGGTATCAAGGGTCATTGTATCCTTGCTGCTGGCCACTTCAGGCTCCTCATAAGTCATAAGGGTTTTAGAGCGGACTCTAGTTGCAGTGGCCCCTATGTGTCGTCGTTTTCTGATTTCTTTCAGCTGATTTTATTTTTTGTGCAACCTGATTTTAAACAGGAGCTCAGAAAAGGCAAATATCTTTTTGGTTGGGTCATTAAGGGGTTCTTTTAGGTGCAGAGTGGCTATTAGTGCGTTATCCCAGCATCCTCTGATGAACTGTTTTAGCTGTGAATCAGCATCTTTCTCAGACACACCCTTTTTCTGCAACAGGGTTTATAGTCTACGCAAGTAGACTGAAGCTTTCTCCCCACTGTCTTGGTGTGTCACCAAGAACTGAATAAACAGCTCTTCACCACCTGTCACATTGCCGTAGGCATTGTCCAGTTCCTGCAGGTAGGCTCTTGGAGATGCCTGCACACCTATGTGCAGGAGATAGTAAACTGTCTAACAGCATTCGACACTGCTGGCTCTCTGAGAGGCTTGAATCATCTATCACTTGCTTAACGTGTAGTCTCCATATACTGAATTCTACTTCAGTGGGAGGTTTTGGTGAATTACCTGAGAATGGCTTTAGTTCACGGGTAATAGCTGCACTACCTGGTGCGTCGTGTCTTACAATGTGCTCTACTATGACACGCTGCACCTCTTCTGGTAAGGGGAATGCTGGTGAGGAGTCTAGCTTATGTGGGTGCGACACACCTGATGGGATGTGGTCCTTGTTGGAAGCCCTGTCCGCAACACTGGGTGAAGGTGGTAATTTCAGGTAACTGACTGTTGAGTTGAAGTCAGTGGCCCCCTATCACTGCTCCTTTTGCCGCAGATCTGATTCACTGCCTGCTGATTCAGGGTTGTGGGGTTGACGTTGTACATGGTGGCCAACTCTCCAATCTGTTCCCTGAAATTGACTGTAAGATCAGCAATAATGGGAGCTAAAGGTTTAGGTTAATCTTTGGCAGAACACTGATCAGCTATATCAAGACAGTATTCATCTAACTGAATGATTTCCCAACAAGAGCCATCATCATAAAATAAGCCCATTATTTTTAGCGTGTCTCTTTATGTATGAATATTGCTGCAAATTTAAATTAGTCTGAGATACACTTCAGTCCCTGTTCGGCCACCAACTTTTCTCTATTATGCAAACATGGTACTTTAGAACAAAACTTAAAATCTATTAACTTATAACAATAAATTTGAGAATTTATTTCCAGAGTCGATAGCAGGATACTATCTATTTGTTCAGTATTAAAGATTGAACTGAAGTGTATCTTTGGCTTTCGTTATGTTTCTGTACAATAAACAAAAGGAAACTTACACAATATTGGGTTAATGTAACCAAAATATTTGAGTCTTTAATAAATCCCTTTTCTTTCACTGATCACCTGTAGAGCTGTTCCAAAGGGAAACAAAAATGCACGTGTTTACCAAGACACATTGGTAGCCCTACCGTACAAATAAAAGAAACAAAACAAAATAGAGTTCTTAAAGAGTTAAAGTCCAATGAACAAATACTTGAATCCAAGTGCTAGCTGTCCTCTATGGAAGATGCAGGATGGGCACGCCAACAAGTCCTCAGCCCACTGGTCACCTAGCGAGGCAATAGGCTGGTTTAATGATGGCATCGAACAACGCAGCTAGCGCTGGCAGTAGCAACCTCAGACAACTTTCTCATATGCAGTCTCGCCTCATCAGAACCATGTGTAGCCTTATATATCAGAACAAATTGACTTAACACGTGGAATAAAACTCCATACTTTACAGTAAAGCACATACATTAAAACTCATTACTATAGGAACCTCAAACATTCATCTGCCTAATACAGATAGCCCCATAAGGAAAATATAGTTTAAATTGTGCAGTTTGGATAATACACCTTTTTAAACATTGGGCAGCCAGTACCTCGTAGCCAAACTCTCGGCTAGCGACATAATTAGCTAAAAACGATTAGCAATTTTAAGTCACAAACAATATATATTCTTAATTCTGTAGACACATAAAACACTTTAACAAACGAGTACCAGTGTTAAAACATAAATGCTCACCTAGCGAAAATATGATTAAGGCAATAGGCTGGTTTAATGGTGGCATCGAACACCGGAGTTAGCGCTGGCAGTTGCAACCTCAGACAGCTTTCTCATACGTGGTCTCGCCTCATCTGAACCATGTGAAGGCTAACCAATAGCAGCACAGTAAGCTGTTTCAATGTTGTGAACAGCTCTTAAACACACAGACACCCTATTTACAGACCACCTAAATGGTATGTCGGTTACACTCCCGCAAGGGGTACTTGGCTCCCTGTGCATCTAATGATCGCCACCAAGTGTCTAAAATAATACTGCAAGATACATCTAAACAAAATAATCTGACATGTCAACAATAAACATAAATGGCTCCTAAAGAGGTTTTAATGTACATAATTGAACTTGAATTTTATACAGTTCAAACTCTGTTCGAATGATCTGCGCTGTCATTTATACAACCTTAAAAACGAGCACTTTATTCCTTTAAAGGTGTTAAAGCAGCAACACCTTCGTGATTTCTTTCTCCCTCTTAAAGAGACATGTTCAAAAATATAACACTTAAAGAAGCTACATGTACCAGAAATATGTTACCGTCAAATTAATAGTGGTACCTTGATATAATGACCGTAATCAACTGAGACCATGATGGAGATGACTGGTAGCCTCTATCTCACACCACACGAGTGTTTCCCAACATTAAAACTACATTTCCCATAAGCCACGTTGCTTCCTGCCCCCCCTCCCTGGTGTCTTTGTCTTTCCTGAAGAGGATCAACATGTTGGAAGTGATTTCTCCATCTTCCTTTCTCTCCTTCCTCCATCTGCCGTTGCCAGAAACTCTTTATCTTTATCTCCATTAGCGCTGGAAGAACAGCACCCTCTTCCTGTTTGTGCTGTAAAGCAACCCAGCAGATTTCCCTCCAAATCGACCGTGGCCACGATGTAAGATGAAGAGTAGAGGCTGGTAGAGGCTGACAGGCTGCTAGAGGTGGTCTGGTTGGTTTATGGTGATTATATCAACATCTGTAAATTAATATAGTGATGATCTATTGATAAAATGACATTTAAGGATTTAACCAAAACCAAATGTGGACTAAACTAAACTGTAACCATTACTGGATTAATAGTGAAACTCACCCCAGATCAGCATCTAACCACAAGACTGGGAAAACAGAAGGCAGCAAACAGGCAACAATTGAAGCAATGTAACTGGCAACTGGGGGTGAGCAAGGCACCAACACTGCCAGAGTTGGGGGTTTGATTCCCCTAGAGATGATGCATTCAGGCTGCTGTAAGGCGCTTCGTACGAAAGAATCCACCAACAGCTTCATCATATATTTGCCTCTTAAACTCTTAACCTACACCAAAAAAAACATCGGAGTAGTCAGGGTCAATCAGAGGCGGAGCCTTGAGTGGAATTTCTTGTTGAAGTTCTTGTAGGTGCTTTTTGAAGCTTCTGGTAATGTTTCTGGAAGGGAGAAAGATCATCATGTAATCATGTATGAGAAGTGTGTGTGTGTGTATGTGTGTGTGTGTGTGTATGTGTGTGTGTGTGTGTGTGTGTGTGTGTGTGTGTGTGTGTACCTCCATGTTGTCATAGTGTCTCTGGCTGCTACAGTGGAGATTCTTGGCGGTTCCCTCACTCACGTAGAAGACAGAACACAGATTACAGAAAAACCCTGTTTTAGGAACCACAAACTCCACACCTGGAGAGAGAGAGAGAGAGAGAGAGCGAGAGAGAGCGAGAGAGAGAGAGCGAGAGAGCGAGAGCGAGCGAGAGAGAGAGAGAGAGAGAGATGTAAAATCCAATTCAACCACATCACTGTACTCAAAGGTGGCCATGTGCAGTTGTGTCTACCCTGAATGTGTGTGTGTGACTCACCAAGAGGGTTGTTAGGTCTGAATGGTGGCAGTTTGAAGTCAGACGAGACAGTAGGGGAGTGAGAACGAGCTCTCTTAGCTTCTGATGCCACAACATCCCTCCTCTGTTTACTAGCAGCTAGAGGGGAGAGAATGAGGAGGAGAGAGAGGTGAGGGAGGAGGGGGAGAAGTGAGGGAGAGAGGGATGGAGGAGAGAGAAAGAGGAAGGTGAGAAATTATGAAAGGGGGGCAAGGAAGGATGAAGGAAGGAAGGGAAGAGAGGAAGAGCAAAAAAGAGATGAAGAGAAGGGAGGAAACGAGAGGTGAGAGGAGGGAGAGAAAGAGAAAGAGAAAGGAGAAAGAGAGAACCAGTAGTTAAAATGAAGCAGTTAGTTTGATTATTGACTTTATAACTGATCAATACCACCATAATCCTGGCTCTCAGTGGAGAGTTTTAGTGTCCATGATGGTCTCAATGCGTTTCAGAGGCTTTTCCACCCTGATGAGAATACAGATCTGGGGAAAAACACTGAATATTGCTATTGAATATATTTCTATATCGAGGCGACTGGTTGCCCCGTCGCTCAGAGGCCCCTGGGGGCCGATCTACACAGTCACGGCTCTTGACTGTCGTGGCCCCACAGTGGTGGAATGAACTCCCCACTGATGTCAGGACAGCAGAGTCGCTGCCCATCTTTCGCCACAGGCCTAAAACCCACCTCTTCAAGAAACACTACCCTGACCCTTCCTCTTCAAGAAACATTACCCTGACCCTTCCTCTTCAAGAAACATTACCCTGACCCTTCCTCTTCAAGAAACACTACCCTGACTCTTCCTCTTCGAGAAACACTACCCTGACCCTTCCTCTTCAAGAAACATTACCCTGACCCTTCCTCTTCAAGAAACACTACCCTGACTCTTCCTCTTCGAGAAACACTACCCTGACCCTTCCTCTTCAAGAAACATTACCCTGACCCTTCCTCTTCAAGAAACACTACCCTGACCCTTCCTCTTCAAGAAACATTACCCTGACCCTTCCTCTTCAAGAAACACTACCCTGACTCTTCCTCTTCGAGAAACACTACCCTGACCCTTCCTCTTCAAGAAACATTACCCTGACCCTTCCTCTTCAAGAAACACTACCCTGACTCTTCCTCTTCGAGAAACACTACCCTGACCCTTCCTCTTCAAGAAACATTACCCTGACCCTTCCTCTTCAAGAAACACTACCCTGACCCTTCCTCTTCAAGAAACATTACCCTGACCCTTCCTCTTCAAGAAACACTACCCTGACTCTTCCTCTTCGAGAAACACTACCCTGACCCTTCCTCTTCAAGAAACATTACCCTGACCCATCCTCTTCAAGAAACATTACCCTGACCCTTCCTCTTCAAGAAACACTACCCTGACCCTTCCTCTTCAAGAAACACTACCCTGACCCTTCCTCTTCAAGAAACACTACCCTGACCCTTCCTCTTCAAGAAACACTACCCTGACCCTTCCTCTTCGAGAAACACTACCCTGACCCTTCCTCTTCAAGAAACATTACCCTGACCCATCCTCTTCAAGGAACACTACCCTGACCCTTCCTCTTCAAGAAACACTACCCTGACCCTTCCTCTTCAAGAAACATTACCCTGACCCTTCCTCTTCAAGAAACACTACCCTGACCCTTCCTCTTCAAGGAACACTACTCTGACCCTTCCTCTTCGAGAAACACTACCCTGACCCTTCCTCTTCAAGAAACACTACCCTGACCCTTCCTCTTCAAGAAACACTACCCTGACCTTCCTCTTCAAGAAACACTACCCTGAACCTTCCTCTTCAAGAAACACTACCCTGACCCTTCCTCTTCAAGAAACACTACCCTGACCCTTCCTCTTCAAGAAACACTACCCTGACCCTTCCTCTTCAAGGAAACACTACCCTGACTCTTCGTCTTCAAGGAACACTACCCTGACCCTTCCTCTTCAAGAAACACTACCCTGACCCTTCCTCTTCAAGGAACACTACCCTGACTCTTCCTCTTCAAGAGGACTTGCTTATTTGTCTTCACTTATTGGTCTTTGCTCTTGTTTATTTAATTTACTTATTTGTCTCCTTTGTTTAAAAAGTAGGTAGCTAACTTATTGATATTTTACCCTAGCACTGGTTCTGCTCTTAGATGCTTGTTTAGGAAGGAAATGCACTTATGATTTCTGGTGACTATCGGTTCTCTTGTCTACCTATGTTGAATGCACTTATTGTAAGTTGCTTTGGATAAAAGCGTCTGCTAAATGTGTAATGTAATGTATTTTTTGGACATTTTCTTTGACGATCTTGAATACTGACACAAAACATCCACATTCAGCAGCTTCCATTCAAAAATATCGATACTGGTACTCGACTTGAAAAACCCCATATCGGTCAAACCCTACTCTGAAGAGCTAGAAATAGGAAACCAAAAGACAGAGACAGATTCTCTCAGCCCTCTCTACCTTTGACGGCAGCTCCAGTACTTCCTTCCTTCTCTCCGGTCTCCACGCCTCCATCAAGTCCCTCGTTCTCAGGGGGCTGAGGCTGCCACTCTTGCCCGGCAGAGGAGGCACCAAGGCTGGGTTGGCTCACTGCCACCTCAGCCTCTGTCTTCTGGAGCTCCAGCTGGCTGTCACTCACCGCCACCGGTGGATCTTTGACCAATGAGGAGGGGGCATCAAGCGAAGTGGGAGGGGCTATATCAGTGGTGGGTGGTTCCTTCTCTTCTCTTTCTCATCTTTTGCGCTCCGTTGTTTTCCTCTAGTAGATTTTCTCACTGTGGGAAGATGAAGACGTTTGAGAGGATGAGAAAGCAACACAATGCATCTATAAAACAAATACCGCAAATGTTAATGTGTCCCCGTTTTTGTTTTCACATGAAGTGTGTGTGTGTGTGTTTGTGTGTTACCAGGGGCCTGTCTGGTCCTCTTCTTGGCTTTGCCTCTGGTCCTGGGTGTTACCACCTCCTCTTCCTCCTCCTCTCCCACCTCATCTACCTTCATAAAGTTCATCCTCTCTTCTAGAAACAGAAGAAGAAAGGATGTCAGACTCATGAAGTCTAAAACCCAAAGAAAAAAATTGGACCTCGGTAAAGACCTTTGACCTTTAAGACCCAAAGTAGTTACTCCTGTTTGCCTTTGTAGGGCAGTGCTAGCTAAATTGTCTTGTTGTGGTTACACACAACACACACACACACACACACACACACACACACCTATGTCGTCCTTGCTGCGCTTGCACTTGCCAGGTTTGGAGGTTTCCTCAGCCTGTGCTTCCTCAGTCTTCTCCTCTTGATCACCGCCTGCCTCATCCAGAGTCACCAGAGTCTAGAGAGGAACAGAGGATGTTTAGCATCAATGTGATGAGGGAATACAAACAGAAAATGATGTCAGAGGGAAACACGTTCTCCATTGGACACAAATCCTAATAAAAGCTCTGAGAAACCAACATGACCCTGAACTGACCTTTAATGTTTGCTTTCATGTAGTCTGAAGAAGGCTGGATGAGCCAATGTAATGTGTGTGGTATTAATAAACTACAGACAATCAGTGCTCCCTTCTTCACTTTGACAGGGAGAAGACAGGTAGAGATAGTAACAAGAAATCAGATCTTAAGGAAAAGATACAGAAGAGACAAAAAGCAACTGAAAATCAATATAATCTCTTCCCCAATGTTTCACCTCCTTCAACTTTCCTCTCACCTCTGGGTTGAAGGAGTCCCCTGATTC
Organism: Hoplostethus atlanticus; assembly: GCA_034670405.1. NCBI lineage: Eukaryota > Metazoa > Chordata > Actinopteri > Trachichthyiformes > Trachichthyidae > Hoplostethus > Hoplostethus atlanticus. The sequence continues at coordinate 24,642 of JAXDDX010000463.1, read as the reverse complement.
GTTCTCCTGGCTGGGTGGGTGGGGCTCCGGGGTGCTCGGCGCCGTCCTTCCCTCCTCGTCCTCCTCTACGATCTCATCCAGAGTGACCAATGCCTGCAGCTCTCCCTCCGTGATCCCGCCATCGCTCTGCTCTCTGCTCTTCGAAGCTCCTCCCTCTTCGCTCTTCTCCTCTCCGGTCTCATCTGCGCCCACCTCATCCAGAGTTACCAACCCCTCAGTGTCTACCCCAACCTTCTCCTCGTCCTCCTCCTTTTTTCTCCCCCTCTCCTTCATCCCCTTTCTTCCCCGACCTCCTCCTCTGCTGCTGCTGCCGCTGCTGCCGCTCCTCCTTCGCTCCCTCTCATCTCTCTCCTTGGTCCTCCTCTCTTCCTTTTCCCTCCCTTTCTCTTTGGCGAGTTGCGTCTCTTTGGCGGCAGCTTGCCTCTTCCTCAGCTCTTCCTCCTCGGCCGTATCTTCCGGGTAATCCTCCTCTTCCTCGCTCACCTTGTTCAGGTTCACCAGAGTACTTGTCGTCGGCGTCGCGCTCCCTTCACCCCCCTCGCCTTTCTTGGTCGTTTTCTTTTCATTTTCGGGTGGTGCCATATTGGTCTGGGAGCTCTTTGTTGATTGGTCCTTGTCTTTAGGTGTTCTTTCCTTCTTTCTTCTATCAGACTCTTCTGCCGTGGCTGGATCATCACTAACTTGCTCGTCCTCCACAGAATCGACTATCTGATATAGGGCCTCCTCACTGGCGACCATTTCTTCAGACGCTCCAGTAGTGGTGTTGCTCTTCCTCGTTGGTGAGTCCTCTTTTTTAGTAATCTCATCCTCCGTCTTGGTTCTTTCCTCCCTTCCTCTATCAGAGCCTTCTGTGGTGGTCAGACCTTCTTGAGCTTGATCGTCCTCCACAGAATCTAAAATCTGATACATAGGCTCCTCCTCTTCCTCCTCGCTCTTGGACGATCCTTCAAGGGAGTCTCTGTTCTTCTCGTCATTGTTTTTAGCCATTTTATCCGTTTTCGTTGTTCTTTCCCTCTTTTCTCTCTCCGGCTTTTCTGTGGTGGTCAGACCTTCTTGAGCTTGATCGTCCTCCACAGAATCTAAAATCTGATATGTAGCCTCCTCCTCCCCGACCACTTCTGTGTCACTCTTCTTCAGTGGTGTGCTGTCTTTTTTAGTTGTTTTAAATGCTTTCTTTCTTCTTCCCTTCTTTCCTCTTCCTCTAGACCTTGCAGGGGCCAGCTCATCACCAACTGTCTCATCCTCCACAGAATCTAATATCTGATAGGTAGCCTCCTCCTTGCTGACCTCTCTTTCAGACACACCACTCTTCTTTGTTGGTATGCCCTCATTTTTAGTCACTTCATCTTCTTTATTGGGTGTTTTCTCCCTGTTAGCTTGCTCTAAAACTCTGCGGCTCTTTCTTGTTGGTGTGTCCTCTTTTTGAGCAGTTTTTAGCTTCTCATCTTCAGCTTCTTTCTTCACTGTTCTTTCTCTTTTTCCTCTGTCAGACATTTCTGCGGTAGTCAGATTATCATTTGCTGTGTCTTCCGCCACAGAATCCAAAATCTCATAAGTCACCTCCTCGTCCTCGACCACTTTTTCGGATGCTTCTGTGAGAGTCGTTTTATCCTCTTTCCTTCTTCTTTTGCTCCTTTCTCTACCAGATCCTGCTGTGGTGGTCAGAGCATCTTGACCGGGTTCATCCTCCACAGAATCTACTACCTGATCCTCCTCTTGCTCCCAATTGGCACAACATGGAGTTTCGACAGCATCTTTGCTATCACTGTCTTTATCCGTCTGGTCCTTGGCAAAATCAAGAGTCTGGCCATCTTGGTTTTCAATATTATCTTTGTTGGCATCTTGGCACACTGTTGAAGCTATTTTGTCTTTGTCCTCTTCCGCTTTTCTCTTTTTCTTCTTTCTGTCTTCGGTGTCTTTTGGAGTTTGTTCACTAACTGAATCCAGCACTTGGAAATTATCTTCTTTAGAGGTCTCCTCATCTTTACCTACAGTGTCTTCAACTGTAGGTTTATCGTCAGATCTGCCTTCCACAGCAAGTTGCTTTACTGTGCCTTTGTCATCTTTCAGTGGTAGATTGTCTTCTTGATCTCTAGCTGTTTGGTCCTCGACAACACAGTCTAGCACTTGGAAAGAATCTTCCATTTCTATTTGACTGTAGTCCTCTTGGCAAACCTTGCCTTCATCATCAACTCTGTCCAATATCTGATATGTTTTCTCATCCAAAGTCTGGCTTTCTTGAGGTTCAGTTAGCTGAGCTTCAGAGCTGCCATCTCGGTCCCCAGGATGATCGTGGTCCGTCTCCCCTCCCTCCTGATCATCCACCGAATCAAGGATTTGGTAAGTTTCACTTTCATCCTCCTCCCCTTTATGTTTTTCACTACCATCTTCTTTTCCTTCCTCTGTAGTTTTTTTCGGTTCTTGTTTCAGGTTTTCTTCATTAGAACCAGGTTCCAGATGGAAGAAGGGACCACTCTGTCTCTGGGCATCATTGCGAGGAAGAGGTGAGTCTTTCTGGGCTTGGCTTGCCACACCTAGCTCCTCTCCCTCTGGAGATGGATGCATCTGTGATGATGTTTCCATTTTTGTCTCTGACTCAGCCGTTTTCACTGCAGTAGCCTCTGCTGACTCCTTGTGGTCAGACTTTGCCACTACGCCCTCTGTGATTAATACTGCTTCTCTCACTGGCTCAGCAACGACCTCTCCCATTGGTTGAGAATCAGGCTGAGACTCCAACTTTGCTGTGGTGGCATTGTCAGTCAATGCCTGGGCAGGTGCTGTTGTTGCTTTTGCCATTTCGATAGCAGCAGAGGATGACCGGGTCCTACAGCTCAAGGTTGAAGAATTTACTGCTAATAATGTTTTGTCAGGAGATACACCAGTACCTGTAGTGTTCTTCCTCTGTTGTGTTTTCTGAGCAGGAGAGGAGGGGGTTTCCGTAGGAAGTGAAGAAGAAGAGGTGGAGGCCTTACTGAGACTAGCAGAGGATGGGGAGGTAGTAGTGGATGTGGTGGCTTCAGATGAGCCCTTGGACTTTTCTGGCTTACTGGACAACGGCGAGTGAGAGGATGGGGAGGTTTTCAACGAGCCTTGGCTCGAATTGACTTTTTTCGAGGAAGATGATGAAGAGGAAGAGTTCTTAGCGGAGTCTTTTGAGGATTCCTTTGCGCTTGATTTGGCAGTGGATGAAGAACTCGAGCTTTCCTCTGTTCTCTTAGGGTTGGAGGACTGTTTTAATGAGGAGGCGGTCTGGGCTGACCTTTGAAGGCTGGAAGGGGACGATGACTTTGACAGGCAGGAGGAGCTCGTCTCTCGCACATCTCCACCAACTTCATCCACAGTGACAAAGTGACCAAAGTCAAAAGAACCCTGAGCCTGGTTGGAGAACAAAGAAGATATCAGCAAAATCTATCAATTAAACAATCAATGATTGTTAGTTGACTAATATTATGAGCAGTCATATCTGACCTATTGATTGATTTTATACAGTTGTTTTTAACACATGACCAGGACTACAGATGAAAATGCCCGTGAAATTGATCTCATCTTAATTAAGAGTTATAAAAATTATCCTCAAGTTAATTCTTTCTTTCTTGCACTGTAAATTAAAGTGGAAACTTTTTTTGTGTATTTAAAAGCTACGTTTCAATTCATCACACCTACAGCTACATCACATATACAGTGTGTGTGTTCACCCGTCTTCGTGGTGTGTTTTCAGACTCATGGGCTCTGGAGCTTTTACTGCGACTCTGAAGAAAACAGAAAAAGGCACAAAGAAAGAAATTACTCTGTTGCCCTGGATTAGTGACACTACAAATATGAACACGTACAGACTATCATTTAAAAAGCCATATCCACCATTCAAAAAATGTGATGCCCAAACTGAAAAGAAATTTAAAAAAACTGCTAGCACGAAAATACGACTCACTATTGAATATAACAAATTCTAAGCAATCTTGAGCCCTTTACTGTCACCACAGCATGTACACCCACACCACAACAATCTGTCCAGGCATTTCCCCTTTCTTGCTTGGTTGTTATTAGACATTAATTGGTGCACAGCCACTTCTCCGCTGGACCGCCATGAGTCTTATTAAGGTCTTTACTTCATTAGAGTTATCTTTAAACCACCCTTAATGGTGAATGTGAGAGAGAGAGTGTGTGTTCACCTCTCTATGTGGTGTGTCTATGTGGGCTCTGGAGCTTCTACTGCTTTGGCTGTGCCTCTGAAGAAAACAGGAAGAAGGTGAAAGATGTTACTCTGTTATCCTGGACTCATGCAAAACTACTGGGCTAAATCAGCTAATGTTCAATGTCCACGGTGAGCCTCACCTCCTTCTCCTGGCTGGGTGCCTGGGTCTCTCTGGTGAGCCTGTGCTGGCGAACTGCAGGTGCCAGGACCTTGAACATGTCCTGGTTCATCATGGTCCTAAGAGTGGTTGATGAAGCCTTTTTTGCTTTTGGGCTGCAGGACATTGCTAGACGATTCTTTAAGTCCGTAGCACTAAAATGACAAACGCACAAGAATCACTGCTGGGACGAAGTAGGAAATGAACCTACCTGCTCTCACAAGACGGCTGCTGACTGGATGGTAAAAATAGTAACATTTGAGACGGTAAAAAATGTATTACTTAAAATACTGAGAAAAATCAGGGGAAAATGTTTTGCACAATAAGGGATAAAATGTTATTTTACTAGATACTGTTTGATAGATTACTATAGTCATGATAATAGATAACAGATTTTTGATTCTTTATCAACTTGAATAGGTTCAACTACAGCAGAACATCATAAAATAAACATACATTCTGTAGTTCTGAAATTGTAAAAACTACACTCCAACTACAGACCATTATTGGGTTTGGTGTGAAACCTTCATTTGTCTGACAGACTCACGTTTCAAATTCTCCAATTAGCAACCTGGGGAAAAAAAAGAAGTTATTCAGTTAGTTGCTATCCATGGGTTGAGCACATGGAAACAATTTAAAATACCCATTCATCCATCCTTCTATCCATCCATCCCTCCCTCCCACCATCCATCTATTCCTTCCCCCTCTCTCTTGCCATCTACTCTCTCACAGACAGGTTGTCAACAAACCTGAATCTGACACGCTGTTTCTTCTTGACGCCTGGGAGATTATTCACCAGCTCCGTTAAGTCACACGAGTTAGCCATCTCAAAGCATACCTGGAGGAGGGAGGGAGGGGAGAGAGAGGGGGAGAGAGAGAGAGAGAGGGCGAGGGAGGGAGGGGAGAGAGGGGGATAAAAGTGATTTTGTATTATACAACATTGCAGATACGATAACTAAAGTTACATTAGAAAAGGTAACAGAACTATATGTACTCTTTGTAAAACAACATGTTCAAAGTAGCTTCCCAACACAGAGTCAGAGTAACGTCCAAATGTAATAAATTTGCTCATACCCTGTTGGCAAGCGGCAGGAAGCTGACAATGGGCGCAGCTTTGGTCACAATCTTGAGGAGTGTTTTGATGGTGTCCAAACTTGCCTCGTACATGTCCACACACAGCAACCTGTCCTCCAGAGAGTCTGGGTCTGCAACAGGCTGAAAGAGAACCACAATAGTGGGCATTAGGGCTGGGCAATTAACCGAAGGTGTATCGAAACTGACATTTAGAACCTCTCACCGACTTAATCTTAATAATACTCTTGTGCGTTCATGAACTTTCCCCTTAAAAAAATACTATGTCGTGTTCAGTCACATGCCTCCGCCCCGTCCAACGAACGCGTTCACTCAACGCGAAGCTGGCGGCATGGATGACATGAGCGCAAACACCGAGCCAACAAAAAAAAACCTTCCTCTCCTTTCTCTCAGGGATTGGAAGCATTCTTATTTCTTTGATGTCATTTAGAAAGCCATTGTACTTTAAAACACCATATTGCTTTTAAAATCCCAACTATTAAACTCTGACTTACAGTGTTGCTCCACTCCATCAGGGTTTGGTACATAATTTCCTGCACAAAGATAAAAGGATCACAGATCATCATGGATTTGTTCAAAATACATTTCAGACAACTAGCTGACACTCTTATTCATTGATTGATTGTTTTGTATGGAGTATGAGTGTTCTATGTATATCTGATGCCATGCCATGTGTTTGTTTCGTATGTGTGCATGTGCATGCTTGTCTGTCTATCTCTGTGTGTCCATACCTCACTGCATTTGGGCTGCATGGGCTGCAGGAGGAAGTGGAGGGTGAGCTCAGACTCTTGGATAGACAACGGGTTTTCAATGTGATCCCGGATAAAATCACAGCACTGAAACCATTTCCTGAAATACACAAAGGCCTGGAGGGAGGGGGGGGGGGGGGGAAGAGAGAGAGAGAGAGAGAGAGAGAGAGAGAGAGAGATTTGCTGGTTTGAAACTGTAGCTTCAGAATAGTTGTAGCTGTACCTATGGTGATGTATGTGTGTGTGGGGTGTCTCCCTTACCCTCCTCTGTAGTGGCAGGACCATCACATAGTAATAGAGTCTGAACATGTTATGTACGTCGTAGTAGGGCCAGACCAGCTTGGCTACATCCTCGTGGCTGTAGCCAGACTCCGGTAGACCAGTTATCATGACCATGGTGGGAACCTGAGCACCGCGACTATTTGCAACCTGGAGGAGACGAGGATGTGGTTGGGCAAAGGCTTGGCTCACACTGCAGCTCCAAGTGTCCCAGTACTCATTTATGACAAAGGAGTCATAGTCAAAGTCAAAGGAAAGTCAGAGAGGAGTTAAAAGAGAGATGGACTTACCTCAATGTCACCCAACCCTGTGACTGTCATGTAGTCTGAGAGGAGAGAATGGACATCAACAGTGAATTGTGGTTGTTGTAGTTCAGCGACATGCTAATGTACCACACCACCTGACGTGAACCTTACCTGGGATGCTGAAGTCAGGAGAGATGGTGGGAAAGAAGAAGGGAGGAAAATTCAGCCGAATCCAGAACGGTGAGACGGACCCGCGCGGTATGGCGACGCCAGTTGTCGGGGTGGTTGTCCCGGCAACAACATCCTTGTTGTCCAGCAGCGCACTCTGGGGGTCCATTAGCACTGTGGATAAAGCAATGTGTCTACTTTAGGTTTTTCTCTGAAACAGTGCCAATTCTTTCTATCCATTATGATGGATTGAATTGTGATTTCTTTGTTTTTGTCTTCAGATGAAAGCATGAAATACGACCAACATTAGTTAACACTAGAGTTGACACTAACACCTTGCCCAATACCAACTAATCCTTGAAAGACTACTCGATTCTACATTTACAAAGCACATTTATTCACTTCCAACTCTGCTGATGGAGTCGCGCTCTTATCGGAACAGTTTGTCTAAAACCTGCTTGCCAGTTGGAGACATACGAAGAGGATTGTTAAGCCTGTGTGATGTTAACACGGTAGTTGTGAAGAGTCGCAGATAAGGTTACATTTTCTGCATAATATAGCTTTCACCTGTCTTGTCATCACTGCACCTTTCAATGTGCTTACCTTTCGTCGGAGTGATGCCTAGTGGTTTTTTCAGCCTCTTGATGGTGTAGCTGGGGTGAGGCTGCAGGCGGCTGAACCAGAAACCCAACCGGTCCACGTCCTCCAAGGTCTCAAACTCAATATACATCTGGGCACACACACACACACACGCACACACACAAAACACACAGTAAGACAGAGGGCTGAGTGTGAAGAGACTACAGTGTGTGTGCCTTGCTCATAAGACAAAGGTAGATCCTGTGTGTACCTTGCCCAGCAGAGGCAGGTAGTTCCTGACGCCTCTCAGCATCGCCCTGAGTGTCTCAGCTTCACTCTGGGAAACATTCCTCACAATCACGACTCGCTCATTCAGCGTCGTCTTTTCAACCGCCTGGATGAGGACACCGGAAACCAGGAAGTAAACAGGAAGACAGAGACACATTTGTGACATCACCGCATCGTCGGTTTCAATGAGCTTTAAAAATACTTTTACAGACTTGGGTTTTTTATGTCATGTGTTTTATCAAATTGCTAACAAACTGTTTTATACGATTAACACAATTTACCATTTAGTGGACCCTAACCCTGGCAGTGTTAGGCCCAATCCCAATACACCCCTTGCCCCTACCACTTAGCCCTACCCCTCCGTTTTGGGCGTTCACGCGTAGGGGTAGGGTGTCCCGATTCCTGTTGGGATAGAGGGGTAGGGCGAAGTGTTAGGGCTACAGGGCCCTCCAAACGGAGGTTTGTTAGAGGCACACTCAAAACCGAGTGTTATGAGAAATCTCAAAGAATGCCTTGCGAATCATCAGCAAGATGGTGGCGAGCGCTGCACAAGCTACAAAAGAAAACCATGTAGTATTTTCTTCATTAATAAAGATTTTGAAAGTATGATAACCATCGTATCTTAGTTAAATGTATTATAGACCTTTTCTTTATAATAAGCATAACAAAAAAATCGCTAGTATGCTGATGTCTATCTAGCTAACGTTACAACACCGTTTTTAGGCTGATTTGTGCATGACAGTCCCACATTTTGACATATTTCTATGTCGCATTTCACCCCTTTGATGGCATATGACCCCGAAATTTAACTAAAGTCCAGCAGCGAAGTTGCTGCACTTGTTACGGCTCCTCTAATATCAATGCAGATGGGCAGGGTTGGAGCACGGGTTGCTAGCCTACAGAGCACCGCTATTCTGTCATGAAGTGGCCCGGTAATGAAGCATGTTCCATGCTTTTCTATCTCCATCAGATAAATGGCAAATGTCATTGTGATAATACCATTATTGCCATAGTAATGTCAGGAAACGCGTCTGTTTATGTAAACGTCATCGATGTGATGACGTATCAGGGTCTTGAAGGGTTGTCCCATTTCATAGGGGAAGATTTCAACCACTACCCTTGTAACTCTGTTCCAAGATTCAAGAAGTTTATTTGTCACATACACACACGGGGTGTGCAGTGAAATGAAAAAGTGGCAGTGCTCAACAGAAATGTGCAAAGGGGAACAAGTTCACACTATTTACAATAAAAAACCAACACAATATATACACAGTATTACAGTAAGTGTGTGTGTGCATAAGAGGGGCAGTGTGTGGGTCTTGGTCGGGGCCCTGGTGAGGTCGGAGTTCACAGTCCTGATGGCCTGAGGAAAGAAACTCCGTCTCAGTCTCTCTGTTTTGGCAGCGTGACTACGGAGGCGCTTGCCTGACCGCAGTAGATGAAACAGTCTGTTGTTGGGGTGGTGAGGATCCTTCATGATCCTGCAGGCTCTGGTTCTGCACCTCCTGGTATACAAGTCCTGCAGGGTGGGGAGTGTAGTTCCAATGAACGCACTACTCTCTGCAGAGCCTTCCTGTCCTGAGCGGAGCTGTTGCCAAACCAGGCAGTGATGCTTCCTGTCAGGATGCTCTCTACAGCTCCAGAGTAGAAGGACTGAAGGATCCTCGGAGAGACTTTCAATTTCCTCAGCTGCCTGAGGTGCCTTTCTCACCAGAGTGTCAGTGTGTGTGGACCATGTAAGATCTTCGGTGATGTGGACTCCCAGGTATTTATACCTGCTCACCCTCTCCACAGTAGTCCCATTAATCCCCAATGGTGAGTAGGTCCTCTGTTGTTGTGTCCTCCTAAAGTCCACAATCAGCTCCTTAGTTTTGGTGACATTCAAGAGGAGGCTGTTGTCCTGGCACCAGAGTGACAGGTCAGCCACTTCCTCCAGGTAGGCCTTCTCGTCGTTGTCGGAGATCAGGCCCACCACCACTGTGTCATCCGCAAACTTGATGATGGAGTTGGAGCTGAACCTGGCCACACAGTCATGTGTGTACAGGGAGTACAGTAGGGGGCTGAGGACGCAACCCTGGGGGGATCCTGTGTTCAGGGTGAGGGGGTTGGAGGTGTGTCTGCCCACCCTGACCACCTGGGGCCTGGCGGTCAGGAAGTCCAGGATCCAGGCACACAGGGGTGTGCGCACTCAAACCGTGTATAAAATGAGTTCAGGTCCTCTGCTAGGGATGCGTCGGCACTCACAGTTGCAGGGGGTCTGCCCTGCTAGTCAGTTATAGTCCGTAGCCCCTGCCATAGGCGTCTGGTGTCGCGCTGCTCCATCTGCGACTCCACTGTCTTTATACCTTCTCTTGGCTTCCTTCACCGCCCTTCTCAGTCCATAGGACGCTGCCTTGTGCTCTTCCATGTTGCCGGATACAAGACCGGAGTTACAGGCAGCAGTGCGGGCGTTCAAAGCGTCGCGGATGGATCTATCAACCCACGGTTTTTGGTTAGGAAAGGACCTAACTTTTACCGTGGGGACGATCGTGTCCGCTAGCATTGCTATGAAGCTCGTAACAACTTCAGTAAACTCGCTGACGTCCCTGGAACTGGATTGGAACATGTCCCAGTCGACGTCACACAGAGCGTCCTGTAGCTCGGCTTCTGATTGGTCAGACCACCGCTTCACGTCCCTCGTCACTACCACTTCCCGTGCTATCCTTTGTTTATACTCCGGTAGCAGGAAAATGGCGGCATGGTCTGATTTGCCGAACGGAGGGAGAGAGACAGCCTTGTAGCCTCTCTTGAACGGTGTGTAGCAGTGGTCCAATGTTCTTTCCCCTCTGGTAGCACACGTAATGTGCTGATGAAAGTTCGGCATGACTTTTTTTTAGGTTCGCCCTATTAAAGTCCCCAGCCACCACCACAGCCGCGTCGGGATGCTTGTTCTAATGCCGACATAACACATCATGTAGGTCCGATAGTGCTACGTCGGTGTCCGCTTGTGGTGGTATGTAGACGGCTGTGGTGATGACCGAGCTGAACTCCCGGGGAAGGTAGAATGGACGGCAAGAGATCGTCAGATGTTCCAGGTTCGCCGAGCAGGAACGAGAAAGAGTCTTAATGTCCTTGGGGTTGCACCAGTTGTTGTTGGTCATGAAGCAAACCCCTCCACCCTTAGATTTGCCAGACTCTTCCGTTCTATCCGCACGGAAAACAGAGAAGGACTCGGTTGGGCATATGACTCGATCCGGCACCAGCGGGGGGTCAGCCATGTTTCCGTCAAAGAAAAAGATGTTGCAGTCCCTCATGTCCCGTTGGAATCTTATCCTCGCCCTAACATCATCCAACTTATTTTCCAGAGACTGGACGTTAGCAAGAAGGATGCTGGGCAGAGGTGGACGGTAGACTTGATCTTAGTCTGATCCGAATTCCGCTCCGTTTTCCTCTATGTTTTCTCCTTCGTCTCTCCGTAGATGCGTCTCCACTGTTGTTGTTGTGGCTTGCTCGTAAGATCTCCGCCGGCCACGCTTGATCAATGGAAAAAGTGGACGAAAACCTTTGTTTAACGCAAAAGTTTATGTCCAAAAGTGTGCTACGGTCGTAGGATGTTAGTGCCGATGTGTTTGTGCAAAAAAAGATATCAAAAACAAACACAAAAACTAAAAAAACGCACAATCTCCGCGGAGCTACCACGATGGCGTCTAGACACGGCCGCGCCATCTTGCCAAAAACGAGGGGCAAGTTGAAAAGTGAGGGGCACTCGAAAACGAGGTGTAGGGGTAAAAATAAGAAATGGGACTGGGCCTTAGTGCCTTAATCTAGGGAGTTGGACCCCTAACCCTGGCAGTGTTAGTGCCTTGCTCTGGGGAATTGAACCCCTAACCCTGGCAGTGTTAGTGCCTTGCTCTACGCATTTTACTCCAAGAGAAACTGGCCACTCTAGGGATATAGGCAAGTAGGCTTAAACTGGGCGTGTGTGTGTGTGTGTGAGAGAGAGACTTACGACATTGCCCAGGCACATCAGATCTTGATAAAACCCACCCTGAAACAGACACATCAGAGTAGACAGTTTTGAGTGAATATTCCTTCAATGAATGTTTTGCTAAAAGCAGAGTGATCCTGGTATTCTGTGATTCACTATATGAACTCAGTCTCACTGCACTACTGACTTGGTGTGTGTGTCTATATGAATATGCATGGATATACATGGTGTGTGTGTGTGTCTACCAGTGTCATGTTCAAGCCTTCAGCCACCACGTGGACAGAGAGTGTAAACCCTTTGAAGCGTAAAGGCTTTTTCACAAAGGTCTGCAGCATGTTGTACAGCTTCACTGCGGACGTTATTAAGACGAAGGCCTGGAAGGAAAACCAGACGTGTTACTGCTGGGATGAGATGGATGGATGGATGCCAGATTACAAAAATGAAACATTTTTCAACATCAGTATATTACGGTGAAGTCGGTAGACCCTATCTCATCTGGTCCTTACCATGCGCTCTTGAGGCAGAACATAAAGGTTGCATAAGGTGTAATCAAAATACTTGAATCCAAACGGCGCCAGCAGTCTCACAATGTCCTTCTCGGTGTAGCAGTGGTCGGGCCACGTCGGTAAGTTAGTTATCATCACCTGCTTCTTATTAAGCTTCAGGAACTGGAACAATGGAGGGGGTATATGTCACATTATAGACGTATAAATATTACAGGTGTAACCAAGTGATATGAGGAAACCTACCTTGGCCTTGTCGCAGCCTTGCATGTTGACGCATTCTGTGAAAGAGACGAGACAGAGAATGACGGAGACAGCCAGAGAGATATACAGGAACATGTAAGAACCATTGTGTCCAAACACACACACACTAGGGTTTGAAGGTGGATGCCAATACTTTTGGACTGAAGCTGCTGATCCAATAACTTGGACCATGTTTATACCAAACAATCCCCCACAACGATTCAGTGTTTGTTATATTGTTGGTGGGTGGAAAGTAGGGGTGGGCGGTATAACGGTTGAACCGGTATACCGGTAGAAATCCGTGCCACGGTAGAGATTTGACTCTACCGGATGTACCGGTAGAAGGCTACTTTTAGGCTCTTTGAATGTAAAAATACTTTTTCAAATTTACAAACGTAACACACAAAGCTAGCGAACAGCGCACTGCAATTTAAAGATAATAAACTAGTTTGTGGAAAAAGACGATGTGAAAAAGTGAGTAGTGCAACGTAAACTTCGACGTAAACAGACGCATGCTTTCTGAAGATGCATGGTGAAATGGAAGGCATGATGCGGGAGCTCCCGTTCCCGATGCAAACAAAGAAGAAGAATTAGTTAGAAAGAAAGGTGCTTTGTCCATCATCTGGACGTGGTTTGGGTTTAAAAAGTTGGACCTTGAGCAGAAAACTATTATCTGCAAGCAATGTCGAGCGAGAGTTGTTTCCGGCGGTGGTAACACGAGCAATCTCTTTTATCACCTCAAAACAAAACATGTCCGCGAGTATGAAGAGAGTACTAGGATGCGCGCAGACACAAGGAGTCCCTCCGCAAGTGGTGCTAAACGAAAAACCACAACGCAGACGTCGCTAGCCGAGTCATTTTCCAGTGGCTATCCGTATGACCAAAAAAAGCAAGCGGTGGAAGGACATTCCACATCCCATAGCGGAGTACCGATGTAAGGACATGGTTCCTATACAAACAGGTTTAAGGCATTGATCAAAACACTGGATCCGAGGTATGTGATGCCAGGTCGAAAATACTTCAGCCAAACTGGAAAAAAGTTTGCATATAATGTGCTATTTATCTTTATAATTATTTTCTTGGCATGTTGCCTAACCTTTGAAGTTTTTGTTATATACAGTAGAAGTTATTTGAAGTATTGGAATACTTGAAATTTACATTTTTATGTTTATTTTCTTTGAAAATATTTCTTTGTATTGTTCAGAACCTATTTTGGAAAAAAGTTTGCATATAAGGTGCTATTTATATTTAATACAGTGCAGTTTTGCACAATAAAACATTCATAAACACTTAAGTTCAATGTCAATTTTGTCATAATATACAGATTACAGAATACTAATGGAAGAGCCCAGTAGAAACCTCATAGTTAACACCCGGAATAAATTGTTACCATCCCAGAGTCTTGTACTGCTCCTAAAGCATTTTTTAAAAATTATTATTATAAGAAAAACAAATATACCGTGATATATACCGTTACCGTCCAAAATTCTAAATATACCGTGATATAAATTTTAGGCCATACCGCCCACCCCTAGTGGAAAGCCTCTGAAACAGTGTTTTAGACCATCATGGAACACTGCATTGCTTTGAAAGTCATACTAATAAAATGTGAATTAGCAGCTCTTTAATACAAGGTGAGGCAGGTTTTACAGACTGACACACCTGAAGCTGCATCAGCAAACCGATGTATTGCTCTAACCCACTCAAACACCACACACACATTCTTTCTAATGTCTCACTTATTTGGCTGAGATTCAGAGGTTGGACTTCCACGGTGGTAATTGTGGATGCAGCAGGTGTGGATGCTGTTGGTTGCTGGTCTTCAGATGAAAGCATGAAATACGACCAACATTAGTTAACACTAGAGTTGACACTAACACCTTGCCCAATACCAACTAATCCTTGAAAGATTACTCGACTCTACGTTCACAAAGCACATTTATTCACTTCAACTCTGCTGATGGTGTCGCACTTTTATCGCAACAGTTTGTCTAAAACTTGCTTGACAGTTGGAGACATACGAAGAGGATTGTTAAGCCCGTGTGATGTTAACACGGTAGTTGTGAAGAGTCGCAGATAAGGTTACATTTTCTCCATAATATAACTTTCACCTGTCTTGTCATCACTGCACCTTTCAGCGTGCTTACCTTTCGTCGGAGAGATGCCTAGTGGTTTTTTCAGCCTCTTGATGGTGTAGCTGGGGTGAGGCTGCAGGCGGCTGAACCAGAACCCCACCCGGTCCACGTCCTCCAAGGTCTCAAACTCAATATACATCTGGGCACACACACACACACACACGCACACACACAATACACACAGTAAGACAGAGGGCTGAGTGTGAAGAGACTACAGTGTGTGTGCCTTGCTCATAAGACAAAGGTAGATCCTGTGTGTACCTTGCCCAGCAGAGGCAGGTAGTTCCTGACGCCTCTCAGCATCGCCCTGAGTGTCTCAGCTTCACTCTGGGAAACATTCCTCACAATCACGACTCGCTCATTCAGCGTCGTCTTTTCAACCGCCTGGATGAGGACACCGGAAACCAGGAAGTAAACAGGAAGACAGAGACACATTTGTGACATCACCGCATCGTCGGTTTCAATGAGCTTTAAAAATACTTTTACAGACTTGGGTTTTTTATGTCATGTTTTATCAAATTGCTAACAAACTGTTTTATACGATTAACACAATTTACCATTTAGTGGACCCTAACCCTGGCAGTGTTAGGCCCAATCCCAATACACCCCTTGCCCCTACCACTTAGCCCTACCCCTCCGTTTTGCACGTTCACGCGTAGGGGTAGGGTGTCCCGATTCCTGTTGGGATAGAGGGGTAGGGCGAAGTGTTAGGGCTACAGGGCCCTCCAAACGGAGGTTTGTTAGAGGCACACTCAAAACCGAGTGTTATGAGAAATCTCAAAGAATGCCTTGCGAATCATCAGCAAGATGGTGGCGAGCGCTGCACAAGCTACAAAAGAAAACCATGTAGTATTTTCTTCATTAATAAAGATTTTAAAAGTATGATAACCATCGTATCTTAGTTAAATGTATTATAGACCTTTTCTTTATAATAAGCATAACAAACAAATCGCTAGTATGCTGATGTCTATCTAGCTAACGTTACAACACCGTTTTTAGGCTGATTTGTGCATGACAGTCCCGCATTTTGACATATTTCTATTTCGCATTTCACCCCTTTGATGGCATATGACCCCGAAATTTAACTAAAGTCCAGCAGCGAAGTTGCTGCACTTGTTACGGCTCCTCTTAGGGGTGGGCGGTATGGCCTAAAATTTATATCACGGTATATTTAGAATTTTGGACGGTAACGGTATATATCACGGTATATTTGTTTTTCTTATAATAATAATAAAAATGCTTTAGGAGCAGTACAAGACAATTTTAACTATGAGGTTTCTACTGGGCTCTTCCATTAGTATTCTGTAATCTGTATATTATGACAAAATTGACATTGAACTTAAGTGTTTATGAATGTTTTATTGTGCAAAACTGCACTGTATTAAATATAAATAGCACCTTATATGCAAACTTTTTTCCAAAATAGGTTCTGAACAAGACAAAGAAATATAAAAAAAAAATTAAAAAAAATAAACATAAAAATGTAAATTTCAAGTATTCCAATACTTCAAATAACTTCTACTGTATATAACAAAAACTTCTAAGGTTGGCTGAAGTATTTTCGACCTGTGTCTGCGCGCATCCTAGTACTCTCTTCATACTCGCGGACATGTTTTGTTTTGAGGTGATAAAAGAGATTGCTCGTGTTACCACCGCCGGCAACAACTCTTGCTCGACATTGCTTGCAGATAATAGTTTTCTGCTCAAGGTCCGACTTTTTAAACCCAAACCACGTCCAGATGATGGACGAAGCACCTTTCTTTCTAACTAATTCTTCTTCTTTGTTTGCATCGGGAACGGGAGCTCCCGCATCATGCTCGCTGCCTTCCATTTCACCATGCATCTTCAGAAAGCATGCGTCTGTTTACGTCGAAGTTTACGTTGCACTACTCACTTTTTCACATCGTCTTTTTCCACAAACTAGTTTATTATCTTTAAATGGCAGCGCGCAGTTCGCTAGCTTTGGGTGTTACGTTTGTAAATGTGAAAAAGTATTTTTACATTCAAAGAGGCTAAAAGTAGCCTTCTACCGGTACATCCGGTAGAGTCAAATCTCTACCGTGGCACGGATTTCTACCGGTATACCGGTTCAACCGTTATACCGCCCACCCCTAGCTCCTCTAATATCAATGCAGATGGGCAGGGTTGGAGCACGGGTTGCTAGCCTACAGAGCACCGCTATTCTGTCATGAAGTGGCCCGGTAATGAAGCATGTTCCATGCTTTTCTATCTCCATCAGATAAATGGCAAATGTCATTGTGATAATACCATTATTGCCATAGTAATGTCAGGAAACGCGTCTGCTTACATAAACGTCATCGATGTGATGACGTATCAGGGTCTTGAAGGGTTGTCCCATTTCATAGGGGAAGATTTCAACCACTACCCTTGTAACTCTGTTCCGAGGGGCAAGTTGAAAAGTGAGGGGCACTCGAAAACGAGGGTTAGGGGTAAAAATAAGAAATGGGACTGGGCCTTAGTGCCTTAATCTAGGGAGTTGGACCCCTAACACTGGCAGTGTTAGTGCCTTGCTCTACGCATTTTACTCCAAGAGAAACTGGCCACTCTAGGGGTGTAGGCAAGTAGGCTTAAACTAGGCGCGTGTGTGTGTGTGTGTGTGTGTGTGTGTGTGTGTGTGTGTGAGAGAGAGAGAGAGAGAGACTTACGACATTGCCCAGGCACATCAGATCTTGATAAAACCCACCCTGAAACAGACACATCAGAGTAGACAGTTTTGAGTGAATATTCCTTCAATGAATGTTTTGCTAAAAGCAGAGTGATCCTGGTATTCTGTGATTCACTATATGAACTCAGTGTCACTGCACTACTGACTTGGTGTGTGTGTGTCTATATGTATATGCATGGATATACATGGTGTGTGTGTCTACCAGTGTCATGTTCAAGCCTTCAGCCACCACGTGGACAGAGAGTGTAAACCCTTTGAAGCGTAAAGGCTTTTTCACAAAGGTCTGCAGCATGTTGTACAGCTTCAACGCGGACGTTATTAAGACGAAGGCCTGGAAGGAAAACGTGTTACTGCTGGGATGAGATGGATGGATGAATGCCAGATTACAAAGACGAAACATTTTTCAACATCAGTATATTACGGTGAAGTCGGTAGACCCTATCTCATCTGGTCCTTACCATGCGCTCTTGAGGCAGAACAAAAAGGTTGCATAAGGTGTAATCAAAATACTTGAATCCAAACGGCGCCAGCAGTCTCACAATGTCCTTCTCGGTGTAGCAGTGGTCGGGCCACGTGGGTAAGTTAGTTATCATCACCTGCTTCTTATTAAGCTTCAGGAACTGGAACAATGGAGGGGGTATATGTCACATTACAGACGTATAAATATTACAGGTGTAACCAAGTGATATGAGGAAACCTACCTTGGCCTTGTCGCAGCCTTGCATGTTGACGCATTCTGTGAAAGAGACGAGACAGAGAATGACGGAGACAGCCAGAGAGATATACAGGAACATGTAAGAACCATTGTGTCCACACACACACACACACACACACACACACACACACACACACACACACGGGTTTGATGGTGGATGCCAATACTTTTGGACTGAAGCTGCTGATCCAATAACTTAGTCTTTAATTTGGACCATGTTTATGCCAAACAATCCCCCACAACTCACAACTCTAATGTCTCACTTATTTGGCTGAGATTCAGAGGTTGGACTTCCACGGTGGTCATTGTGGATGCAGCAGGTGTGGATGCTGTTGGTTGCTGGTCGGTCACTGGAGTGGCAGATGCGGCTGACTCCTGGTCGACAGTTTCGGAGGCCTCCATGGTCATTTCCTGTTCCCCTGCTGCCGCCTCTTCTTCAAACGATCAGGTTGATTTAGGAGAAGAATTTAGAAATCTCAGTTTCCACTGGTTGGAAGTGGGACTTTTCTTTATCATGCAATTTTATGAAATTATGAAGTACATTATGTCATATAAAGATATTTAAAAAATCATCAAAATAAAAGTATAGAATTAAACGGCATATACAAACTAGTTCAGTATAAACACAATTCACAAGAAGAATTATATAATTACATATTTGTTTATGATGTATTTTCTACAATCACATTCTACACCACATTCAAATGCTTCCAATGTAAGGTACTTCATCCATCCCTTCATCACATGGTCTAAACCATACCTTTTTGCAGTGTGGTTGTCTCCAGCCCTCTGTCGGGCGAATCGTTTGGCATTGCCTCCACAGCAGCTTTGGTTGGACTTCCTGTGCCGGTTGTGGAAGGACTGGAGGCCAGAGGCGTTCTATGGACCAGAGAGTGTTTCATGGATCAAAGACGAGAAAAGGGCAATATGTAAGTCCATCTTTTGTGGTTTTTGCAGGCACTTCTCTCATTGGTGCATGATTGGTCTATGGGCCAATGGGTCTATGTTTTTTCTATTAAAGCTTTGTCAGTTTATTCTCCAAGAGTAGCTGCATTTTTTCTTTGCACTTTTTGATTCATGCACCTTGGAGGAGAGAACTTCTGTTACAAAATAGAAGACTTTTTAGGCCTTCAGCCCAAAATGCGAGCGATTTGAAATGAGTCCAACAGTAGAATAAGCTTTAATACTTAGATCTCGGTTAAGAGAGGCAATGGTATACTCCATACCAGCAAGGGTCAAAAAAACAAAGAAAAACTACTTACTTCTGAGAAAGCTTCTTTTGCTCTTGAGAAAAGAAGTCCTGTAGATAAAAAGACAAACAGAGAGAAACATTTTGAATCTTGGTAACTACTACAAACTGATGTTAAGATGTACGGTGTGATGGCCCCTTGGCCTCAAGGCCAATCTCCTGGTTATTTGTTTTCTGGGAGTGGCTTGTTGGGAGTGATGGCTGACACCTGGGTTGGTGTGACTGCTCACCTATATGTATACGTGCTGACATATTTGGCCGCCACCACCTGATCAACACAATCTTCCATCCTCGGGAGAGGAAAGGAATCGGGCTTTGTCACTGCATTAACCTTTCAAATATCAGTGCAGGGCCTATGTGTGGTATCAGGTTTACTAACCAAGAGACAGGGAGAAGCCCAACTCGATGAAGAGAGTTCAGCAATACCATTTTCCAACATGTATGACACTTCGTAGTACAGTATTTTCCGCTTTTCTGGAGAAACCTGATACAACCGCTAAGTGATGGGCTTAGCATCCCCGACATCAACATCATGTTCTACTAAATGAGTGCAAGTAGGCGTATCTGAGAACAAACATGGGTAACTTTGAATAACCTCGACCAGCGGTTTACCTTTATTTTCATCCAAATATCCTAGTAGTGTATTTAACTTTGTCAGCGTTTCTGAATTTTTAAGTCGTGGTTGAACACCCCTTCAGACATTTCTGAGGAAGAGAGACACAGACTGAAAGAGACGAGTGCTTTACCTTCTCTGTGATAACGGTGATTGGAGCTCCATTAATGGTGAAGTTCTTGCTGCTGGTCAAAGCCTTGGCGTCTTCCACTTTCTCAAAACACACAGATGCCTGCACACACACAAACTTGTATTACTATACTTTCACTTTTACATTCACACTAACCCTAACCCTAGGGTTAGGTGCTCGTGTGAAAAAAGGATTATCCCGCCACTCACATCGAATGAGACTGAATAAATACTGGACACCTTTTTGCTTAATTTACAATTCAGTATGTAGAAACAGGATTCTACTACACGCCTGCAAGTTAAACAACAACATTAGACTCTCGTGTTAAACCGATAAAGCACCCACAATGCTAGTTTGACCCTCCACTCAGCCAAGGATGCACTACACACCAAAGAGGAATAAAAGTGACCGAAATCCACTCCACTTGGGGAAATGCCAAAACACTGTTTATCTTTAAGAGTTACTGAATGCTGGGTTGTCTCACACACTCTGTACCTGCTGCAGGGACCTCAGCAGTAAAACCATGGTGGTTTTGCCAAAGCCCTCCAGGGCAGAGACGACTTCTTTATGAGAGGCAGATTGAGGAACCCCCTTCAGCCTCAACAAGCCTGCACCCGGGGTAGAGGGACTACTAGACTGTTCCTGGAAGAGGGAGGGAGAGAGAAATATTCAGCAAATCCTAGGATGGTAATTAGCAAATTTCACCATTTAAGACAGACAGACACACACAACCTTAGAAGTTGTCTTGCTCTTCCCTGAGCTGGACTTTGCTCCTGGCAGCAATTTACTTGACTCCTTCCTCACTGAAGAGGAGGATGAGGAGGCAAAGGAGGGAGGAGGCGAAGAGTGTTTTCCTCCTTTAGAGGGAGATGAAGAGCATTTTGCTCCTTTAGAGGGAGGAGAGGAGCGTTTTGCTCCTTTAGAGGAGGAAGAGGAGGAGGACTTCATCTTGGCCAGCTCAGCCAGTAAGGCAGGAGCCAGCGACTGAACCATGGCCTCCAGGCCAGACCGGTTTGAGAGGGACTGGACACCTGGAGGGACAGAGACCAAGAGGGTCAGAACAGATTCTATACAGTCACATGATCTATAACCCAGATTATCAGATTATCTATCAACTGATAGATAGGTGTTAGATGTTTGGGAGAGGTGGCTCTTTCTGTTTGTTGGTTGGTTTCTGCGACGCTCGGTGTTTAGGGGCGTTAAGGTCTGTCTCCTTAGGCGTCCAGAGTGGACCCAGGAAGGACAGTAGAAGTCACACCAGCATCAGCAGCTCTAGGTTGGTGCGCGGTGTGTTCACAGACCAGGAAGTAGAGGAGTGATTTTCTAACTGCAGGCAGTCTAAAAATGCCGCCTGAGTCTTCAATTCAAGTTTTGTCTTAAACCCTCCATCTTCCTCTCCTTGCGGCCTGCTAAGTAAGTGCCTGGACCTTGGAGGATCTGTGTCTTTCTGTCTGTGTGTAAATAAATGTATTTCAGTGTCTTCTCTCCAACCTGATGTTTCCAGTAGTTTCTTGGCCAGTCTCTCAGCACTGCTGAGACGGCTGAGCGGCTTCCCTGATGACGACCGCCTCTCACGGCTCCTCGACCGAGAGCCACGCCGGTGAGAGGAGGAAGGAGGGTCACGCCGTGAGGAGCGAGAACGGGACCGGGACCTGGACCGTGAACGGGACCTGGTGGATTTATAGATGAATTTGATTGGTTAATAAATTACTCAATTAATCAAGAAATTAAAACAATAGTAGGTACTGTCAGCTAAGGGTGATACACAGGGCAACTTTTTGTGGCAATGTAGTGGGGACATGTTCTCAGCAATAGCCAAACTGTTTTCTGGCAACAAAATGTTCCCTTTAATTAAAGCAGCAATGACAAGGCAATTCTGGGATCGAGGCAATGTTCTGCATTTTTGCACCTTTTTCACATTGAATTTGGTCAATTTGTGGTTGAAGTAGTTTAACCTGAGAAGAAAAACCTGACACCAACGTTTGGTGCTTCTCTCATTTGCCTGGTCCAGTAGAAGTATACAATATTCAGTTGTGATTCAAATGTTTCAAACAGGGGCTACTGTACTAACACGGGGTATTATGCTAACACGAGGTACTGTGCTAACGCGGGGTACTGTGCCAACGCGGGGTACTGTACTAACACGGGGTACTGTGCTAACACGGGGTACTGTGCTAACACTGTGTGGTGTCCTGATGTAAATTTCCCATTCCTTTTCTCCAGACATTCCAGAAAATTACAAAAGGGTTTTAAGCTTCGAACCGAACCAACAAGCTACCACTTGATTTATATGTGGATGACACCATAATCTATTGCTCTGCTCCCACCATATCTGAGGCTGTATTTAAATTACAAAAAGCATTCAATATCATTCAAAATAATCTAATTAAGCTTAAACTTGTTCTTAATGTAGATAAAACTAAGTTGATGTTTTTTTCTAAATCCAATATCCAGTATTCTACTATGCCTCAAATCATGACAATACAAAACAGGGTGATAGAGGTGGTGTCATCTTACAAGTATCTGGGTTTCCATCTTGATGAACAATTGTCTTTTAGGCCGAATCCCAATTCACCCCTTGGCCCCACCCTGCCCTCCCCGTTTTACGCGTTCACGTGAAGGGGTGTCCCAATTCTCTTGGGATCGAGGGGTAGGGCGAAGTGCAAGGGCTACATGGCCCTCCAAACGGAGATTTTTCAGGGGCACACTACAATCCGAGGGCTAGGAGAAGTCTCCCGGAATGACCTGTGAATCAACTGGAAGATCATGTCGAACGCTACACTACCATCCAAAGTGACCACAGATGTAGTATTTTCTTCTAAATATTCTAACCATCGTATTATCTTAGTTTAATGACGTTTCAATGTATTATAGACCTTTTCTTTATAACAAGCATAACAAAGAATCGCTAGCATGCCGATGTCTCCACCTCGCTAGTTAACAATACAACATTGTATTTAGGCTGATTTGTGCATGACAGTCCCGCATTTTGACATATTTCCATGTCGCATTTCCCCCCTTTGATGGCATATGACGCCGAAATATAACTAAAGTCCAGCAGCGAAGTTGCTGCACTTGTTACGGCTCCTCTAATATCAGTGCAGACTACAGAGCACCGCTAACGCTATTCTGTCATGAAGCAGTGGTCTGTTTTATTTGATGACTTGTTTGATCGATTAGTAGCGTGAAACGTATAAATTGTGAACGAATCGCGAGCGTCCATGCTTTTCTATCTCCATCAGATGAATGGCAAATGTCACTGTGATAATACCATTATTGCCATAGTAAAGTCCGATAACAAACTTACATCTGTTTACGTAAACGTCATCGATGACGTATCAGGGTCTTGAAGGGTTGTCCCATTTCATAGGGAGAGATTTCAACCACTACCCCTTGTGACTCTGTTCCGAGGGCCAAGTCGAAGGGCGAGGGAGCCCTCGAAAACGAGCCGTAGGGGTGAAAATGAGAATTCGGCCTTAAACTTCATATTGAACAATTAGCAAAAAAACTTAAACTTAGATTGGGTTTTTACTTTAGAAACAAGGCTTGTTTCAGCTTTCAAGCAAAGAAGCGGCTTGTGGCTGCTACTTTTTTGCCTATATTGGATTATGGTGATATTTTATATATGAATGCCCCAAAATCACATCTTTGTGCTTTGGACACAATATATCATGCTGCTTTACGCTTTGTGACAAACAGCACACCCCTCATACATCACTGTGTACTGTATGAATTGTCAGGTCAGTCATCCCTGGACGTAAAAAGACAGCTACCAACTTAGTTAAGCACTTTACTTGTTCAACCTAGAGGTGGACATTACAATCTGAGATCAAAAAATTATATCTTATATCATGTCCCAACTGTGAGAACAGAATTTGGGAAACACGCTTTCAGCTATGCTGCTCCACTTTCTTGGAACATATTACAAAAAGATTTGAAGCTAGATTCCCTTATTAGAATCGACCTTTTTAAAGAACAAATTGGACACCTGCTTGCCATGGAGTGCTCATGTTTTTAATTCTGTCTTTTTCTATTTGAATTTTGAAGACACTTGCTCTATTTTTTACTGTGTACTCTTACTGTCTTGTTTTTATTTGCGTTTGTTTTTAATGTTGTTCTATATGTGAAATTATTTGTATGCTGCCTTCTTGGCCAGGGCCCACTTGAAAAAGAGATGGAAATCTCAACGTGATTACCCTGGTTAAATAAAGGATAAATAAAATAAAATAAAATTCATTAAACTTCATCAAACTTAGAAAACATTCATAAAAGGACTATATACAGTTGTTTCACAATCTGATAGCTGCGTTAAAACGTTACTGCCTATGGTGAAAATTAATGGGAAATTTACTTTGAGCTCTACGCCATCTGATCATCTGACCTGCGAGAGTGTCTTGAGCTGTGTGGCGATCGTGATCGGGCTCTATGCTTCTCCCTCGCCTTTCTGCCCGATGTGCCACGGCGGCGACGAGGGCTGGTCGACCGGGACCGTGAGCGAGACCGTGAGCGAGAGCGGCCTCCATGTCTGGTTTTCTGGCGACGTTGCTGGGAACTCTGGGAAGAGGAGGAGGTGGAGGGCTTGGCGTCTCTACCTGCAGGACTGGGAGGAACTGGGGAGCATGGAGGACGACTGAGACCTAGCGAGACGTAGA
>JAXDDX010000462.1:0-54404 GCA_034670405.1 Hoplostethus atlanticus | reverse complement strand
CCCCGGGGGGGAAAAAAGCTTAAAAAATGCCAACATTACATTATGCTTCCCCTTTAATTGGGGGTTCAAACCCCAGGGGGGTAAAACCCCTATTGTTTCTCGTATCGGTTAATTGGGGTTCAAACCCCGGAGGGGTAGAAACCCTATTGTTTTTTTTTGAAATCGGTTTATTGGGGGTTAAAAACCCCCGGGGGGGAGAAACCTATTGTTTTTCACCTCGGTTTATTAGGGTTCGAACCCCGGAGGGGTAGAAGCCTATTGTTTTCCTATCGGTTTATTAGGGTTCAAACCGCGGAGGGGTAGAACCCTATTGTTTTTCACCTCGGTTTATTAGGGTTCGAACCCCGGAGGGGTAGAAGCCTATTGTTTTCCTATCGGTTTATTAGGGTTCAAACCCTGCAGGGGTAGAACCCTATTGTTTTTCACCTCGGTTTATTAGGGTTCAAACCCCGGAGGGGTAGAACCCTATTGTTTTTCACCTCGGTTTATTATTCTTTGTTGTCTTATGCCATGTCGCAAATTCCTGTGAGCTGGAATGAGCTAAAACCATGAAACGTGGCCCAATAACTGGAAATGATGTGCAAATGCTTCCCAAGAAACATGAGCCCAATCGGCCAGATGGTGGCGCTGTAATTAAGGCCCAAAAGCAAAATTTTGGAAAGGCCACGCCCCTCACACCGTGCGTCCGATTGACGTGAAATTTGACACACAAGTCCACCTCAACATGTTCTACAAAAAAGCCTCAAGAACCACTAAAGTCCGCCTGACTAGATTTTCCGCCATTTTGAATTTTTTGAAAAACACATTTTTGACATCTCCTAGACCGTAGGTCCGATTGCTACCAAATTTTCTGTGGATCATTATTGGACCAAGCTTATCAAAAGTTATATAAAGCGTGGTGATATCTTATTTATTTTTCCAGATATTGACCAATGAACTTCAAAAGGGCGTGGCTCAGCACATAATTACACTAACGTCAACAACCGTTGCTCCAATCATCACGAAACTTGCAGGATATGTCCACATAAGTACCTGAAACATACCCTGAAAGTTTCATTAAAATCTACCACTAGGGGGCGCTACAAATGCCAGAAAATGGGCGTGGCATAACACAAATCTGTCTATAAATCAGAATTCTTTTGTCCAATCATTACAAAACTTGCAGGATATGTTTGATAACAATGTTGAAACACGTGTGTAAAATTATTTTGAAATCGCTCAATAGGGGGCGCCACCAGTTCCAAACATGTGCATGGGCCTGGTGCAAATTTGGCCTTAAATCAATGACAGTTTGTCCAAACATCACCACATTTGGTGGACTTTATGTTGCACTAAGTTTGTAAAATTCTTAAAATTGTACAACAGGGAGCGCCGTTTTGAAAAGTCCCCTGTTTAGATATCATAACAGGCCACTGTTAGCATAATCCAACCCTTCACAGAGCATGCCCACCACCTCATCTCAAAGCTGTTGCTTATGGTGCATTCCCTTGTACTCGGAAATCTATCATTCCGAGTCGGTATTCTAAACTTCCAATCTAAATGTGTTTCATCTAGGCTAGTACCGCACGCTAGTAAAGACTTCTATCTCGTAACATTGAGCTCAAATCAACTGAACTAGATTACAAATGTAAACTACAAAGTTGTTTCAACATGTTTTCATAACTAAAACAACATATGAAGTAAAAATTGACTGTTCACAGTGTGCACCGATATATTGACGTGTAGTAGTGACGTCAGGTATGTTTATATCGGCGAACTCAGGCCAGTTTGATCTTGCCCGAGTTTCCGACAGGGAATTCCGACTTGAATGACTGTTCTATTGCACTTTTCCGTTTTGGAATTTGTTTTTTCCGAGTACAATGGAATGCACCATAACTTTGCGAACATTGGAGCTACAACAACAACAACAACATCTATGGCTAGGGTGACCAGACGTCCCCGTTTTCCGGGGACAGTCCACGTTTTTGGTGGCCTGTCCCCGGCTGGAGCTGTCCCCGGAAATGTCCCCGTTTTTAACTGTGCGTTAAAAACAGACCGCAAAGTGAAATAATATTTTACGTGGCAAGAAAGACCGGGCAGCAGAGCCTACCGGTTGACGTCTCAATCGCGTTGTGCTTGTTTTGGCCAACAGAGGGGGTTGCTCGCTAGAGCTATATATATCACTCTTCTTCTTCTACTAACTATCCCCAAACGTCGTTGCAAGCCAGGTAAGTTACAATCGCTTGAGATACTAGCTAGTGATGTTATAATGTCAAAATGTATCATATAGCTAGATAATAGGGTTGAGCCGAATACTCGGATGAAACAAGTATCCGGTACGGATAATGTACTTTTTACGAGCACGAGTATCATCCGAGTAAAATTTGTCAATATCTGTACTCGTGATGAAGGAAAATCCTCATTGGGTAGCTGTGTCCACATCGTTCCGCGATAGGCCAGCCACACACGGAGCTGCTCTATCACACAGAGCCTATAGTTCACTGCTACTGCCGCGCCACACAACACAATCTTGCCATCGTCACAGCCACTCTGTCCACAGGGATTAACAGCTCGCGACTCTCACTGCTTCTACACCGGTTAGGTTTTCTTCCATCGGCTCGCTCCTACCTCGGTTTGTAAAATATCTAAAGTCAGCCGAGTTACTTGGAGAACTTGGCTCGTACCGGACACGGTGCTTTTGACAATAATACAGTCGCGAGGCTGAATGCATATTTCCATGTTTGATCGCCAACACGGGCTGTTTGCATAAATCACCCAGGTTCACACCGTCAGTTCATTTAAAAAAATAAAATAAAACCAGAGTAACGATCTAGGCTGCAAATAAATAACAGGCTGAATCTTGCATTGTGTCTCTCTCACTCACTCACGCACACACACACACGCACACCACATAATTAACATTGTGTTTTACTTTGTGTAGAAATAAAAAATACCGCCCCCCCAAAAAAATTGTAGTAAAAAAAAGGTAGCTAAAAAGCCCTTTGATCACACACACAAACATCACACTGTTTCAGGCTGCAACAAGTTATTTTGAGTATGAAAACTCTAGTTCATGCATTTTACTTCATGTGTTGTGTTCATTGATTGAAGTTTATTCATTCTAGTTTATAAAAAACTTTTCATGGATAACATTAGCGTAATGTTTTCTGTTAGAGAGTGGAGAGGAGGGAGAGGAGGAAGACTGGATAAGAAGAAGAGTGAAGGAGATAGAGGAGGAAAGGTAAAGATATGATTACAGAGCCTGCCAATTTATTATTCCAAACAATGTTTTGAGATAAAATACAAAAATGAGGCAAGCAATGGGAATCTGTTAAGCAAAGTATTTTATCTTATAGTGTACTATTTATTATTAAAGATTGGAGAGGAAGGAGAAGAGAGTGACAAGGAAAAATTAAGGGAGTAAAGAGAGTGACGGTGAAAAGGTAAAGAGAAGGAAATATACAGATTAGGTTGGTATAAGTATATTATGAAATCACCAATCGCATCATCATCTTATTTCTTTATTATGTTTAGTATTTCACATACTACTGTCTCTGTTTTTTAAAATTTTGCTCATTTGCTCTCTTCTGCTCTTATTCTACCCAGACTACCAGGACCACTGAATGGCTGTTCAGATTGGATAGTTCTGTCTTGTCTGTAGTGTTGCTGTAATATAGTGCTTGTTAGTGTTGTCTGTCATAGTGTGTCTGTTACAGTGTGTCAGTCTGGTAGTGTTGCTTGTCTGTCTTCTCTGTCTTGTATGTATGCCTAATTAAATACACCGTATTGAACCATTGTAGTTGGACCATTTTCTTTATTGTGTGTTCCATAGTTTCCATAGCTTCACTCACCATGGTACTGTAAACTATGATTTTCTGACATGGTTTACAAAGTTACTTTGCATATTTAATGATATATTGACCGCCGAACTGGAAATGTCCCCGGTTTTCATTTCAGAATTCTGGTCACCTTACATTATACTAAATTTTAATCTAATGAACAAAGTTGTGTTTGCGTAGCAATATAAATCATCTGAAAACCTTCCTGTGTGGAAACGAAGGTAAAACACTGCCTTTTCTGTGCCTTAGGTTTCGTTTTTTATGTTCTGCACAAACCGCAGCCACAGGCAAAGCAGCAGCACCTGTTTCCTTTGATTGTGTGAGCTAGCATGGCAAAGCCCTGTTCCGCAGCTACCAAAAAGTTTCTGTTACACCAGGCGAGTGTTTATCGTCTTTGCCCAGATGAGACCGTTTGAACCCTTGTTCTTTTGGAGAAACATTTGTAAGTATTCCTTATTGTAAAAGCAGTAGCAGTAATTCTGGGATCGCAAAATCAGATAAAAGAACAAGTCACAGTGATCAGCGTAGAATACTTTCCATGAATTGAGTAATCTGATTACAATTTTCAGATTACAAGCAGGCAGAGCTGCCCTGAAGGCAGAAGTAATCTTACTGATGGAGTTCAACCTCAACTGACTGAGCCAAAGATACAGTTTTTTAATTAGCTGACATATATGGCAAGTTTATTGAGTTTATTGAGTTTATTTTTGCACTGCACATCAAACACAGAACAGAATACAACACAACACACATATATCCAGAGGCCTAAAAGCAGGTTGACAAAAAAGTCGTATCAATGCTGACAAGACTGATTACTTAAAATATAT
This sequence comes from Hoplostethus atlanticus, assembly GCA_034670405.1. Classification (NCBI taxonomy): domain Eukaryota; kingdom Metazoa; phylum Chordata; class Actinopteri; order Trachichthyiformes; family Trachichthyidae; genus Hoplostethus; species Hoplostethus atlanticus. The sequence continues at coordinate 49,759 of JAXDDX010000462.1, read as the reverse complement.
ATTTTTTACCTCACAGGAGAAAATATGAGGATCTGTGAAGGTTTTCATAATGTCGGGGAGCCTATTCCACTCTTTGATGGCTTCATATGAGAAGGCCGATTGGGCAAAAGCAGAGCTTCGTATTGGAACGCAGTCACCTCTAGAGGTAGACCTTGAGGTTCTGATCATTACCTCAGAGCGAAGCTGCACAAAGTTTTTCAAAGGGGGAACTCTGGTCAAAATGTAAATGTCACCCAAGATCTTGGAATGTCAGCAGGCTAGCTAACTAGCTTACCCAGATACCTATAGGCTAGGGTGACCAGACGTCCCCGTTTTCCGGGGACAGCCCCCGTTTTTGGTGGCCTGTCCCCAGCTGGAGCTGTCCCCGGAAATGTCCCCGTTTTTAACTGTGCGTTAAAAACAGACCGCAAAGTGAAATAATATTTTACGTGGCAAGAAAGACGGGGCAGCAGAGCCTACCGGTACCCGATTTTTACAAAGTCGGCCTCCCGGAACGTCCCTACTCCAGAGTCCCCCGGAAATGAGCCCAATCTCCCTGACTCCCGGAAAGGAGTTAATCTCCCGACCAAAAAACAACGCACGAGTTACGCACTTCGGCACAACAACAGCGCGGAATGTGATGTTCGGTGATGTGATTTCGGGATTTAGCGAGCCAAATGGAACACGGAGCCAAAAAAAGAAAATACTCTACGCTGTTATCATCAGACCACCATGGATATGTTCGTGAGGTGAGAGGCAGTAAAAAATAAGCCGACTATGGCACACTGCACTGTGTGCAATTCTAGCTTTCTAGCTTTTCAGTCGCGGGCGGAGGTTTAATTGACTGCAACAGATATGTTGAGGTAAACTCAGTTTAAGCTAGCCTAGGTAGCGATACACATTGCAAAGCAGCCCGTTAGTACAGAGGGAGGCTTAAATTAGGCAATGTCAATTTAATTTATCTAAAACGTTTTTGTCTGTAAATCTACAGTGGGTCAGTGGGTATGTGCAGGGTTTAAAGTGGGCCGGAACGATCCGGAACGGCATTCCGGCACCTTCGATTAATAAGTAAATAAATCTGATCTGGCAGTTTCATACATAATAATGTCAAGCGAGTTAATTTTCGTGTGCTGCAGCCTGGCGTTCCTTCCAGCTGCCCCTCCTCTCCGTGTAGCCTCCTCTCTGAGGCTACATCCACAATAATACGTTTTTGTTTTTTTTAAACTAAACGATCTCGGTCCATACAAGCGTTATAGCAGTTTCAGAAATTATCTCCGTCCATAAAAACGCATATCACATTACCATTCACCTACACTGGGCATGCACGTGCCGGTGTAAACAGGAAGCAGATTGTCTGCTCTGTTTAGTTGCAGAAAATATCGTTATGAAGAACAGCAATGGCGAAAAGTAAGAGCAGAGATGTCTTTGTTTGGACGGACAACGAGGTGGAGCTGTTACTGAAAGTAACAAACGAGTATAAGGCGGTAAATATTGTTATTTGTCACAAAGTACTTGGCAATTAAATATTTACAGTGGAGCACCCTAGTATTATTTAATAATTAATTTAAGAAAGTGTGTGGGTGCCCCCCCAACCGGTCAGCTACCACCTCAAATAGAATCTAATTCTGTGGGAAACACTGTGTACACTATGTGTTGTTGAAGTTATCTGATTCATCAAATGTCTTAAATAAATAATAAATAAACAATAATTATTGTGAGGTGAGTCATTTTTCGCCGCTGCACCGCTACACCAGATCTTAGGGTTCCCCCACCTGCCAAATCCCACTTTAACCCCTGGGTATGTGTAATATGATTAGATTACCAGGCTATAGGCTGCTGTGTTGTTCTTTATGCAGGGACAACAGCACATTAGGGAGGCTAAACGTAGGGAGAGCACTTAGGACATCGGTCAATTCTTTGATACTGGACGGGATATTAAGGCGTTACTAAGGCAGGTTGGTTTAGAGTTCAGTCAAGCTTCAGTTAAGTTAATAGACATAAGGGGAAATAATAATCTACTCGTTATAAAATTAACGATTAGAATAGTGGTGTAGTTTTTTTTGTGATTGCAGTATTGACGGTGGAAGATGGTGAAAAGAAGAGGGTGATGCACTAAAGACACAGTAGGCTAAGTGAGAGACCAGAAAGCCGTGAGTATTAGGCCTGGTTGGTTTAAAGTTCAGTCAAGGTTCTTTTAAGTTAATAGGCATAAAGGGGAAACAATAGCCGTTATGGATTATAAAATTAAAGTGCACTGACAACAAAATGGCTGCTAACATGGATGGTAGGCATATAATATATTAGTTATAAGTAATTCTTATTTTTGTAGTGTCATCAGGATCAAACATCAGGAACAGAGAGATTTCATCAGTCACACAGAGAATGAGTAAGTGATTTGTGTCTTATGATCCCCTAATCAGGAGTAATTGAGGTAATGATGAGAGAGTAGTTCTCTCATAATTGTGATTGCAGCGCGAGTCCGGCGCGTCTCCCTGAAACCTTGCCCAAATCTCCCTGAAATCAGTTCTGTCAACTTGGGATGTCTGACAGTACAACAGTGGTCAAAATACATGAAACTGGAATTGTCCCCCTTTTTTATTTCATAGATAATAACATTGCATATTTTAATGATATATTGACCGCCGAACTGGAAATATCCCCGGTTTTCATTTCAGAAATCTGGTCACCTTATCTATGGCGCGATGTCAACTCTCCACTTGTTCTGTTGTAGGATGCAGGCAGCAATATAGATCCCTGCACAGTCTCCCAAAACACGAAAATGCCAGGACAGAGTGGATTAATTTTATTTTTAACGGCAACGTCCCGGCTACAGTTAGGTCATTTTTGTATGTGTGTGTGTTCACGTCGGACTGATTGATCAAGGAGGGCCTGTTCACAGCAGGATTAGCGTCTAAATTGAAGCTTAAAGATGGAGCAATTCATACGGTACGTGACCCATCTGCAGAGTTGGAATCTGTAAGTGTCACCATGTTTTGATATTATTTGCAAATTAGTCTGGTTAGTATATTCGACTGCTGGTTAGCTAATGAGCTAGCGGGGCTAGCTACGGCCTTGTTGGGTGTGGAAGAAGTAAGAAAACTAAAGCTGGAGTCAGGACATATCTTTTAAAGTTATTGGTTGGAGTCAGGACTCATCTTAAAGTTATTTGTTGGGACCAGTGTCTGTTTTATAAGTCTGTCGAATGTGTCCGGCTCGGTAAACTTTGGCCACCATTAGTACAATCGCCTCTCTTATGATTATTTGTGCTGCGCTGTTTGGATGCAAATAGGTTGCATTTCGGCACCTTCGATTAACAAGTAAATAAATCTGATTGGCAGTTTCATACATAATAATGTCAAGCGAGTTCATTTTCGTGTGCTGCAGCCTGGCATTCCTTCCAGTTGATGCCATCGAGATACTCACTCAACAAATCAGAAAGTGTAGCCTCCGTGTATCCTCCTCTCTGAGACTACATCCACACTAATACCTTTTCGTTTCAAAACGGAGTTTTGTCCTAGTGTCCTTGCTTACTTAAACATACAGTTAACTGCATATATTTGTTTGTGGAATTTATCTTCTTCTGTCACTCTGCATGCAGTTTGCAGTAACAAAATGGTTTGAACCCGCGAATCGCCGCTTGCGGCTATATTTAGGGTTCAAACCCCGAAGGGGTAGAACCCTATTGTTTTTCACCTCGGTTTATTATTCTTTGTTGTCTTATGCCGCGTCGCAAATTCCCGTGAGCTGGAATGAGCTAAAACCATGAAACTTGGCCCAATATGGAAATGATGTGCAAATGCTTCCCAAGAAACATGAGCCCAATAGGCCAGATGGTGGCGCTGTAATTAAGGCCCAAAAGCAAAATTTTGGAAAGGCCACGCCCCTCACACCGTACATCCGATTGACCTGAAATTTGACACACAAGTCCAGCTCAACATGTTCTACAAAAAAGCCTCAAGAACCACTAAAGTCCGCCTGACTAGATTCTCCGCCATTTTGAATTTTTTGAAAATTTTCTGTGGATCATTATTGGACCAAGCTTATCAAAAGTTATATAAAGCTTGGTGATATCTTATTTAGTTTTCAAGATATTGACCAATGAACTTCAAAAGGGCGTGGCTCAGCACATAATTAGACCAAAGTCAACAACCGTTGCTCCAATCTTCACAAAACTTGCAGGATATGTCCACATATGTACCTGAAACACACCCCGAAAGTTTCAATGAAATCGACCACTAGGGGGCGCTACAAATGCAAACAATGGGCGTCGGCATAACACAAATCAGACTCTAAATCAGAAATTGTTTGTCCAATCATTACAAAACTCGCAGGATATGTCCACATAAGTACCTGAAACATACCCTGAAAGTTTCATTAAAATCTACCACTAGGGGGCGCTACAAATGCCAGAAAATGGATTTGGCATAACACAAATCTGACTATAAATCAGAAATATTTTGTCCAATCATTACAAAACTTGCAGGATATGTTTGATAACAAGGTTGAACCACGTGTGTAAAATTATTTTGAAATCGCTCAATAGGGGGCGCCACGAGTTCCAAACATGTGCATGGGCCTGGTGCAAATTTGGCCTTAAATCAATGACAGTTTGTCCAAACATCACCAAACTTTGTTGACATTTTTATTTAAGCTGTTGAAACATGTCCCCAAATTGTTTTTGAAATTGACCAATAGGGGGTGACGGCGTTGTCGAACAAGTGCGTGGGCCTACTACCCTCTTAAGTCATTAAGGACAAAAATGTCCACTTCCAAAAAACTGCTATAAAAACTTTACAGATTAATATTTTTTTCTGCATAAATCTCTTAAACAACTTCAGCCCTGCTCAAAACTACCAAACATTCAATCATTTTGAGGATTTTAACCCTTTAAATGCCAGTTTGATTACTTGATGTCACTGTTGTTATTTATGAAAAAAACACAAAAATGTATGTTTTTTCCCTAAAAAAATATTAGCATCATGTAATCAAACTGGCATTTAAAGGGTTAAAATCCTGATAATTATTCAATATTTGATAGTTTTGATCAGGACTGAAGTTGATCAAAAGACTTAACCCAAAAAAGCAGAAAAAAATATTATTTTTATAGCAGTTTTTGGAAGTGGACATTTTTGTCCTTAATGACTTAAGAGGGTAGTAAATTAAACTGATGCCTGAGGATTAAAATATGGTTATAAAATGAATAGATTTTTATGAATTAAGTTACAAATAAATTAGGCTACAATTAAAAATGTTGACACTAAATAATTTGTAAGAAGAAACAATTAAAACGTATGCCTATACAAATTCATAGTGAAACATTCCCCTTAAATTAGTGAATATCCCTTTAAGAAAGACCTTGTTTTTTTTCCTCTCTCAGAAAAAAGCACAGGTGCAGAGTTAGAACCGTGCACTGCAGAGAGAGAAACGGAGAGAAAGAGATAGATCATTTACTTTGTAAAAGACATACATTTTGTTGTTATGGAAGAGGTTATTTTTTTGAGAAGTTTGTTTCATGGAGTTGGACACTCTTCTTCCTCGTGGTGTGATAGTGTGTGCGCTGTAAACCCTCTGATGACTGCTGAATGCATCGCCCATGTGGTAAGTGTTTTGGATCTGAAAACAGAATTGAACTGAACTACAGTCAAAGAACTAGAACTGATTTGAAAAGAACTGAAAAGAATATACCACTTTGGTACTAATTACATTTTTTTCAGAATTTCCAAGTTATTTGTTGTGATGTTAATGTTCATTTATTTTAATTGAAGAAAAAGGGAAATTTTTTTGATTTACCTTTCGGGGAAAAAAGTTAAAGTTAAACCCAAAAAAGGGATATCTTGTTTACCCGTCATGAGTTTTAAAGGGTTTTCTTTCCTGTTTACCTGAAAGGAAAAATAATAAACTTAACTCAGGAATAAAATAAGACATAATATTAACTAAATAGGATAACCTAACTAACCAAAATAAATTATGTTAAAACCCCACTAACTGATAAACTGATTAAAAAGCTAGACAAAATCTTAGGAAACTTTAAGGGGGCATTTTGGAAAACGGGCTTATTCCTGGGCTTATCATGTTCCCCAGGAAATCATTTTCCTAATACTGACAAATTTGAAATCTGGGAATCAACCCGTTTTCGGGATTTTCCTTTTTTCCAAAAAAGAAAAAAAAAGGCCGTTTTGAAAATACCCCCCTTTGGGTCATAACAGGCCTTTTAACATAATCCCGCCCCTTTTTCAGCATGCCCCCCCAGGTGAACAACCCAAACCCATTTCCTCATCCAAAATGCGCTCAGGCCCCCCGCAAGCCGTTGTTATGGGCTTATTGTACTCAAAGATAATTCCCCAGTCATATTCTAATTCCAAACTAATGTTTCCCTGCTCTCCGGGGGAAAAAATAATCGCCCCAGCAAAATCAGTTTTTATGGCAAGTCCAGAATGTTACAAGCCTCTAAAACCAACATCAAATACTAAGGCCATTATTAATGAAACCGCATATCACATTCGGGCACTTTTTTCCGATATATGGGAAAGCCCATTACTTTCGACCAGGGGGGCTAAAATAACAAAATTGTGACCGGGGGGCCTGTTTCCCAAAAAGCAGTTTCAGCCAACTTGAGTGTAACCTGCACCGAGTTGATTTATTCCGAGATGGCCAATTCTGGTTTTCGGGGTTTCCAGAAAGGGTGATTGAATTTATTTAATCAATTTTGATATGTTACCTTTATTTTGCGCTTCCGACAATAAAAAGCCTCATCAATGGAGGTTCCGATATACGATTCACCATGGGAACCCGGGAAGCAAAAATCGGGTACTTCCCCAGTGGGTTAAACTGCTACTAAATGCTTATGGGGGGTATGAAGCAATTTTAAAAAAAAAGATGCAGCGCAAACCAGAGGGAATTGGGTGGGGGGGAAAATCGCTCCCGATAATGCGTACGTTTTTAATCAATGTTACTATTTAAATTTAACCACACTTCTTATAGTGGGGGAATATATCGGGGAAAAAAAATTTTTATTTAGGTCAATCCCGGGGTCAAAAAACGCCTTGGCGCAGCTGAAAAAGGAAAAAATAAAAAAAATTCAAAAAGGGAAGGGTATTTTTCTTAACCTATAGGGGTCTGATTGTACCTACTTTGGTTTTTAATCATATTTTACATAGTAAATATTCAGTGGCTATTTCAACGGTAGTACTTTAACTCCCAACAGAATGGGTTTTAACCACAGGATAAATTCCTCTCGCCTAAATCCTGCTTATAGATTAACGTTTTTAGTTTTACTTTAGCCAACAGAAAGAAGGCAACCCCCAAAACGGGGGGAGGGCCACTCCCCCAAACCCCGACACGACAGAGGGGCTGGCCCTGACCAGACGCTGGGGGGACCATGGCTGAACTCCCTGGAGGGGGTCATCCCACCACTCACCCCCCACACAAGTGCCACATAAATGTAATCGTTCGGGTATATACAATTTTAGTTTTCTTATAGATATCCAAAAAAAGGGTTTTTTTTTTGGGGGGGGTTTTTCCCAAAATCTACGGGGTTTTCCCCCTTTTGGCCCCCCTGCCCAACAGAAATCCTTGATTTAAATACTCAATACTCCCGAGACTTTTCCAAAAAGTATTTAAAATTACCGAAACAATTGCTCTTCATCACGGTGATAGACTTTTGTGATGAAAACTTTCTGCTGTCACAGAGAGGGTTCAGAGGGGCCCACAAGGGTTTACTTAATTTCTTATGGGACTACTGATTGCTCTCCCCCATTCAATTTCTTTACATTCTTGGTGGGGTTTGACATTTTCACTGAAAGTGATGAGAAAAATAATGAATGGACAAACAACCTAATTCTTATCCTTTTTAACAACATGGCTGGGGATTACCCGGGGGGGGTCCCCTCAACTTCTGCACACAGATTGCCACATGAATGTTCAAAAAAGCAGGTTAATTTTCTTAAATTTAATTTTTACTCCATCCTTAATTTTCCCATTACCTAAAAAACTCACAAAATATCCATTGAAAGGAAAAATTTACCAAAAAATTTCTTCCAAAAACCAACTAAAATTTTAAAAAACTAACCAATTAAGGGGGTCTTTTACAGGGGAAATGTTTTTTTGGAACAATAAAAAATGTAACTTTCTTTGGTTTTTTAAAAATAAAGAAACCCAAAAAAATGGAATGATTCTTTTTTACTCTTGGGTGTCACTTATTTTAAATTTTAAATGCATAATATTTTCGGAAAACTTTCCACCCTGGGCCCCCTCATAATGGGGGGTTTTTTTTCTTTTTCCCCTTTACCATTTTTTCCTCAATTGTCAAAAATTTTTAAACCCATCCACAAAATTCACTCCCTCTACCCTATCCACGACAAAAACCCTTTACATCCTATTCTTTTTAACCCTTTAGTCCGGGGTGGCCCCTTGACCTCTTTTCCGCTCAGGGTCAGTGTTAAGGGGTCAACAATTGGTGCATTGGTACCCTCTGTCACAGAAGTAGCCATCAAAAATCTCTCCTGTTAAATTATTAAGTGGTCCTTGATGTTTTTAAAAGATAACAAGGGAATGATGTTTTCGAAATTTACTTACCAGTCAAACCTTGTCGGCTACAACTCCATACATGCTTTTCATCAACGGAGCCGGCATTCTTTTCAACATTCTGAATCATATGTGCTGCTCACATATGATCTTGACCATGCAAGAATAGAATGTTTTTTGCACTATTGTGATTTTATGTCTCTTTATGTAAGACAGTAGTCAATGTACTTGCACATTATGCTGTGGAAGACTTCCTATTCACTAGTCCTCCCTTCATTATCAACTGAAAGCTACCTGATGGTTATGCGTCGCCATCAATGCACCATCACTTGGAAACCCTGAAATTAGCAATTTAATTACCTGATCACAGCTGAGATACTCAGCGCAGAATTCATTAATCAGAATATAATTTAAATATCTCATTCCTCTACAAATGATTTCTACATCAGTCACCTGCAATCCTGTGAAATTCCTCTTTGATGGTATATATTTGTGCCAGATACTACAACATGTCATTCCTTTAATTAGCTCATGGGCACTTTCCTTACCTACATCCGTTGCTTTGCCAAGTGCTCTGCTCCCAATAATTATAAAGAAAACTACCGTTTGCAAAAATAAGCGCACGCAAAGAGTTTGCTTGATGTTAGAGCAGCCGCAGCTGTGTAACCGTCAAATGAAAAGGCGGAGAAGGTTGTTAAGATAAATTAAAGATTGTGATGAAAACGGTACCGTTCAAGAGGTATTCATCGGGAAAATGACTAAAACATGTAATCGGGTCTCAAAATTCCTCTCCCGACTAAGGCTTGGCGAATAACTTCGGCTTGGACATCTATCGCTTCAGCGATGAAAGACACGCCATGTTTGACAGCTGCTTCAGTTCAGCCATGAGGAGGAGGGGATAAGGAGAAAGTCAGGTTTGTTTCAAAAAAAACCTGCCAGCGAGCAGGTTAAAGGTTCACAGAGCCCAGTTACCATGGTAATGAATCAGAGTTTGAGTTACCTCTCTTTCTGGAAGGGAAAAAACCCAGAGTTTCCCTCATCTCAGGGTTAATAAGCTCAGAGTTTTCACTAAACCTTCTTGGAACAGGCCCCTGCTCTCACAGAATGAGTCACATTGCCCCCAAACACTTTTTGGGATTTTCATATAATTGAAAAAAAAATTAGGTTTTCCCAATAGCCCAAAACCAGTCCTCCTCAAAAAAATGAAAATTTTATGGGGGCGTTATCAACAGAGACACAAAAGTTTTTTTAGAAAAAAAAATTTTTTTTTTTTTTTTCCCCCCCCAAAATTCCTTTTTTTCCCCCCAAAAATTTCCGAAAAAACCCCCCAAAAAAAACCCCCAAAAGGGGGGGGGAAAAAGGGGGGGGGTTTTTTTTTTAAAAAAAAATTTTTTAAAAGGCCCCAAAAAATTGCCCCCTTTTTTGGGGGGGGGGGTTTCCCCAAAAAAAAAAAAGGGGGCCCTTTTTAAAAGGGCCCGGGTAAAAAAAAAGGAACCCTGTTTAAAAAATTTTTTTTTGGGGTTGGGGGGGAAAAAAGGGGCCCCCCCTTAAAAAACCCCCTTTTGGGGGGCCTTTTTTGGGGGGTTTTATTTTTTTTAAAGGGCCAAAAATTTTAAAAAAATTTTTGGGGGGGTTTTTTCCCCCCCGGGGAAAAAAAAAAAAACCCCCCGGGTTTTAAAAACCCCCCCCCAAAAAAATTTTTTTTGGGGGGGGGGGGGGGTTTTTTGGGAAAAAAAGGGGGGGCCCTTAAAAAAAACCCTTTTTCCCCCAAAAAAAGGGGGGGGGGGGTTTTTTAAACCTTTCAAAAAAGGAAAAAGGGGGGGAAAATAAAATTCCCCAAAAAAAATTTTTGGGTTTTTTTTGGGGGGTTTTTTTTGGTTTTGGGGGAAAAAGGGGGGAAAATTTTTTTGAAAAAGGGGGGGTTTTTGGGAAAGCCAAAATTTTTTTTGGGGTTTTTTAAAAAATTTTTTTTTTAAAAAAATTATTTTTTAAAAAAAAGGGGGTTTTTTTTAAAAAAAATTGGAAAAAAAAAGGGGGAAAATTTTTAAAAAAAAAAAAATTTTTTTTTTTTTGGGGGGCCTTTAAAAAAAAAAATTTTTTCCCTTAATTTAAAAAAAAATTTTTTTTTTTCCCCCCCGGGGGAAAAATTAAAAATTTTAAAACCCCCCCTTTTTTCCCGGGTTTGGGGGAAAAAATTTTAAAATTTTTAAAAAATTTTTAATTTTTTTTGCAAAAAAAAAAAAAATTTTTTTCCCCCTTTTTTAAAATAAAAAAAGTGTTTTTTTAAAAATTTTTTTCCCCCCCAAAAAATTTTTTTTTTTAAAAAAAACCCCTTTTTTTAAAAAATCCCCCCCCTTTAAATAAAGGAAATTTTAATCCCCTTTCCCCAAAACCTTTTTTTTTTGGGGGGGGTTTTTTTTTCCCCCCCGGCCCCCCCCCTTTTTTTTTTTTAAAAAAGGGTTTTTTTTAAACCTTTTTCCCGGGGGGGGGAAGGGGGGAAAAAAATTTTTTTTCCCCCCCGGGGGGTTTGGAATGTCCCCTTTTTGGGGGTTTAAAATTTTTGGGTTTGGCCCCGGGTTTAAAAAAAAGGGGGGAAAAAAAATTTTTTTTTTAAAAAAAAAAAAATTTTTTTAAAAAAAATTTAAGGGGGGAAAAAAAATTTTTTTTTCCCCCTTTTTAAAATTTTTTTTTTCTTTTTAATTTTTTTAAGGGGCCGGCCGGAAAAATTTTTTCCCCCAAAAAAAAAACCCCTTATTTTTTTTTTTGGGGGGGGAAAAAAATTTTTCGGTTTTTTAAAAATTTACAAAAAAAATTTTTAAAAAAAAATTGGGGTTTTTTCCGGGGAGCCCCACCCCCCTTTTTCCCGGGAAAAAAAAAAATTTTTTAAAAAGCCCCCTTTTTTTAAACAAAAAAAATTTTGGGGAAAAGGGGGGGGAAAAAACCCCCAAATTTTCCCCCTTTTTTTTTGGGGGTTTTTTTTTCCCCCCCCCCTTTTTTCCCAAAAAAATTTTTCCCCCCCTTTTTCCCTTTTTTTTCCCCCCTTTTTTCCCCCGGGGTTTTTTTTAAAAAAAGGGGGTTTTTTCCCCCCAAAAATTTTCCCTTTAGGGGTTTAAAAAAACCCCCCCTTTTGGGGGTTTTTTTAAAAAAGGGTTTCCCCCCCCCCTTTTTTGGAAAAAACCCTTTTTAAAAAGGGGCCCCCAAAAACCCCCCCCGGGGGGCCCAAAAAACCCAAAAAAAAAAATTTTTTTTCCCCAAAACCCCCCCCCCCTTTTTTTTTTTTTTTTTTTTTTTTTGGGGGGGGGGACCGGTTTTAAAAATTTTAATATCCCCCCAAAATTTTTTTAAAAATTTTTTTTTTAAAAAAAAATTTTTCCCCCCCAAAAAATTTTAAAAAATTTTTAAAATTTTCCCCCCCCTTTTTTTAAAAAAAAAAAAAAAGGAAAAAAAAAAATTTTGCCCAAAAAAGGGGTTTACAAAAAAAAAGGGGGGGAAAAAAAAAATTTAAAACCCCCAAAATTTTTGGCCAAAAAAAACCCCAATTTTTTTTTAAAAAACCCCCCCAAAGTTTTTTTTAAAAAACTAAAATGGGGGGGGAAATTTTTTTTTTTTCCCCCCCTTTAAAAAAAATTTTTTTTTTTTTTTAAAAAAAAGGGGGGGCCCCCTTTTAAAATTTTTGGGGAAAAAAAAAAAAAAATTTTTTCCCTTTGGGGGTTTTTTTTTTTTTTTTTTTTTTTTAAAATTTTTAAAAAAACCCCCCTTTTTTTTGGGGGGGGGGAAAAAAAAAAAACCCCAAAAAAATTTTTAAAAAAATTTTTTTTTCCCCCCCCTTTTTTTAAAAAGGGGTTTTTTTTAAATTTTTTTTTTTTAAAAAAATTTTTCCCCCCCTTTTTTTCCCAAAAAAATTTTTTAAAAATTTTTTAAAACCCCTTTAAAAAAATTTTTTTTTTAAAAAAAAAAATTTTTTTTCCCAAAAAAAAAAAAAAAAACCCCCCAAAAAAAAAAAAAAAATTAAAATTTAAAAAAGGAAAAAGGGAAAATTTAAAAAAAAAAAATTTTTTTAAATTTTAAAAAGGGGTTTTTTTTTTTGGGGGGGGTTTTCCCCCCCCCCCAAAAAAAAAAAATTTTTTTTTTTTTTTTTTAAAAAAAAAAATTTTTAAAATTTTTTTTTTTAAATTTTTTTTTTAAAAAAAACCCTTAAAAAAAAAATTAAAAAAATTTTCCCAAAAGGAATTTTTTTTAAAAGACTTTTTTTTTTTTCCCCAAAAAAAAAAAAAAAAAAATTTTTTTAAAAAAAAAAAAAAAAAAAAATTTTTTTTAAAAAAAATTTTTTTTTTAAAGGGTTTTTTTTTTTTTTTTTTAAAAATTTTTTTTTTTTTTTCCAAAACCCTTTTTCCTTTTAATTTTTTCCCTTTTAAAAAAAAAAATTTTTTTAAAAAAGGGAAAACTAAAAAAAATTAAAGGGAAAAAAAAAAAAAAAATTTTTTTAAAAAAAAAAAAATTTTTTAAATTTTTTTAATTTTTTTTTTTAAAATTTTTTTTTAAAAAAGGGGGAAAAAGTAAATTTTTGGCTTTTTGGGGGGTTTTTTCCCCAAATTTTAAAATTTTGTTTAATTTTTTTAAAAGGTTTATTTTTTTCCCAAAAAAAAAAAAAAAAATTTTTAAAAAAAAAAAACCCCTTAAATTTTTTCCCTAAATTTAAATTAAATTTTTTTTAAAAGGAAAAATTCCCAAGGGGGTTTTACAAAAAAAAAAAAAAAAAAATTTTTTTTTTTTTGGGGGGGGAAAAATTTCCCCCCAAAAATTTTTTTGGGGCCCAAAAAAAAAAAGGGGGTTTTCCCCGTTTTTTTTTTTTCCCCAAAAAAAAAAAAAAAAAAAAAATTTGGAAAAAGGGGGAAAAAAAAAAGGGGCCCCGGGCCCCCCCCCCCGGGGAAAACCTTTTTTTTTTTAAAAAAGCCCCCCCCTTTTTTTTGCAAAATTTTTTAATTTTTTTTTTTTTTTTAAAAATTTTTTGGGGGGGGTTTAAAAAAAATTTTGGGGTTAAAATTTGGGGTTTTTTTCCAAAATTTCCCAAAAAAAAAAAGGGGAAAAACCCCCCCTTTTTCCCCCCTTTTTTTCCCCCCTTTTTTCCCCCTTTTTTTCCCCTTTTCAAAAAAACCCCAAAAAACCAAAAAATTTTTTTTAAAAAACCCCCAAAAAAGGGGGGGGGTTTTTTTTTTAAAAAAATTTTTTTTTTTGGGGTTTTTAAAGGGTTAAAAAATTTTTTTTTTTTGGGGCCCCCGGGGGTTTTTTGCCCCCAAAAAATCAAAAAAGGGGTTTTTTTTTGGAACCCAAAAAAACCCCCCCCCAAAAAACGGGAAAAAAAATTTTTTTTAAAATTTCCCTTTTTTTTTCCTGAACCCCGGGGTTTTTTTTTGGGGAAAAAAAAAGGCCCCCCTAAAACCCCCCTTTTTTTAAAACCCTTTTTTTTTTTTTTTTCCCCCCTTTTGTTTTTTTAAAAAAAAAAAATTTTTTTTTTTTAAATTTTCCCCCCCCAAAAAGGGGCCTGTTTAAAAAAAAAAAAAAAAAAAAAATTTTTTTTTTTTTTAAAGGGCTTTTTTTTTTTTTTCCCCAAAAAAAATTTTTCCGGGGAAAAAAATTTTCCCCCCCAAAAACCCTTTTTTTTTTTCCCCCCTTTTTTCCGGGTTTTTTGTTTTTTTGGGGAAAAAAACCCCCCCCCCCCCCTTTTTTAAAAAATTTTTTTTTTTTTTCCCCCCCCCCTTTTGGGGGCCCCCCTTGGGGGGCCCTCCCCCCCCTTTTTTTTTTTGGGGGGGGGCCCTTTTTAAAAAACCCCAAATTTTTTTTCCCCGCATTTTTTTTTTTTTTTAAAAAAATTTTTTTTAAAATTTTTTTCCCCTTTGGGGGGAAAAAGGGGGTTTTTGGGGGTTTTTCCCTTTTTTCCCCTTTTTTAACCCCCCTTTAAAAAAATTTTTTGGGGTTGAAAGGGGCCCCCCCCCCTTTTTTTTAAACCCCCCGGGGTTTTTCCCCCCCCTTTTTTAAAAAAGGGGAAAAAAAAATTTTTTAAAAAATTTTTTTAAAAATAAAAAAAATTTTTTTTTTAAAAAAAAGGGCCAAAAAAATTTTTCCCTTTTTTCCCCCAAAATTTTTTTTTAAAAAAGGAACAATTTGACTTGTCTGATGTCAACCTCAACCTTAACCTCTGACACCTTTTTTTATATTTTGCTTCCCTCCGCTGCATGTCTTTGACCTTCTGCTTTAGCTTCTGTAATTTTCTGTAGACATTTTTGCCCTTCTCCTTTTCTTGTCTGCAGGTCTATGCTCTGGTGTCTGATCAGCCTCGCTAGAAGTGCTAGTTGCACTTCTCGTCCTTTTCTGGTCTGCAGGCCTATGCTCTGGTGTCTGATCAGCCTCACTAGAAGTGCTAGGTGGTGTGGAAGCCCTGCAAAATGTCTCCATCTCGCTCTGTCTTTTCACCAACACCCTGTGCTTTTGCTGTCTTTTCCTCCATGATTTTCTGACCTTCCTTTGCTCCCTGTTGGATAAATCGCTGATACATTTCAACTTTCCTTCTTCCTTTCGTTTCTTATTTCTTTCTCTTTCCTTCCTTAAATATTCTTGGTGTTTCACTGGGTCATCCCTCACTCTTTGTCTGTATTCTCTCAGCCTCTCTGCTCCACTTTTTCTAATTCCTTTTGGCATGTTGGTGTCTTATGATTCTTTCTCCCTGAACAATTTCAGATAGAAATCAGCATTATCTACATGTTACATTTAGTCCACAAAACATAGCCTAGCTAATGTTAGCCTACATAGTTACTAACATCAGAAGACATAGACTAAACTGTGGTCACACTACTTATGTAGCCCTAGCTAGCTATGGCAACAAAATATTTTCATTTCATCATCTCTCACTCAAACAAAAATGTCCACTAGCCACGATGCTAATTTTCGCTATGTTAAACTCCATTGACTTATGCTAAAAATGTTAACGGTCTAAAAGGCCGTATTTTTGGCTTTTGGGGTCTTTCAGGATGGACGGGAGGTCCCTCCAAGGCAATGGTAAGGGAAACACTGAAATTAGATGATTGAACATTCCATTTTGCTAGCATAACTAAAGAATGCTAGCAAACACATGGCTATAGCAATAGCTTTGCAAACATAATATTTTGCATAAAACCCCAAAAAGTTTACTTTATTGAAGAGAATATGTGTTCCATTCTTAAAGTTACACACTGATTTTCAGACTTTCGAACACATTTATTTCAAAATGATGGGATTTAACTACTTACCATTCCATTTTGTCACTACCGAAATGATCATGTCACTACCGAAACTTTACCATATGTTTCGGTAGTGACAATTCTAGCTAACTTTGAGCATAACTAAAGAATGCTAGCAAGCACATGGCTAGCATACACGTCTTTGAAGAGGTGTACACACATAAAAACATAATACTTTGCATAAAACCCCAAAAAGTTTACTTAATTGAAGAGAATATGTGTTCGGTAGTGACAATTCTTAAGGTTACACGCCGATTTTCAGATTTTGGAACAGATTTATATCAAAAGTATGGGATTTAGCTACTTACCATTCAGCCATGAGGGACAGGGATGCAGTGTCACTGCCTGGTCAAAAATGCAGGGGTGTGGCTAAAAACCAGGCTCAGCCAATGGACTAAAACTCTTGTGTTTCGGTAGTGACATGAAAACTGGGGACATGATTTTTTGAGTATAGTTTTTTAATTTAAAAATTAAACCCACAATAAATCTAAATCTTCCAACTTCTGTTTAAACTTAATCATAAAGATCTTTGAAATACACCATTGAACAAAATCTAAAAAATGTTTTAAGTGTTATTTACAGAAATTGAAATTTAGATGTCAGGGTTTGGGACAGCTACTTCCCAATAGAAAGTACCCTATAAATGATGCCGGAGGGACTGGTGGCGAGCGTGGCAGGTAGATGAAGAGCAGGTAGACAGGCAGGGAGGAATGCGGTATGGCTGGGTACGGGTGGAGATCCACACTGGCTGAATCAACGATCTGGCGATGAGTGGGTGGAAAGCCGGGGTACTTGTACTGGAGGTGATGGTTGATGAATGGCAGGTGTGCGGAGTGGAGCAGGTGAACGGGAGATGGTGATGAGCCGGAGTCAGAAGCCACGCCCGCCAACACACACAGACAGACATGTAGACAACACCTAGGGAAACACAGGGGGCACGGCAGAGACCGTGACAGTACCCCCCCCTCAACGGGAGCCTCCAGGCGACCCACCAGGCTTATCCGGATGGGCCTGGTGGAACTCCCGAACGAGGGAGGGGTCCAGGATGAGGCGACAGGAAACCCAGGTGCGTTCCTCCAGGCCGTATCCCTCCCAGTCGACCAGGTATTGGTATCCCCGGCCTCTGCAGCGTACGTCCAGTAGCCGCCGGACGGTGTAGGCTGGGTGGTCGTCGATGATCCGGGGGGGTGGAGGGGGAACGGCTGGAGGGCACAACGGGCTGACAGACACAGGTTTAATTTGGGAGACGTGGAAGGTAGGGTGGATCTTCATGGACCTGGGTAGTTTCAGTCTCACGGCAGAGGGGTTGATGATACTATCGATCTCGTAAGGACCAATAAAACGGGGGCACAGTTTCTTAGAGGTGACCCTAAGGGGAATATCCCTTGAGGACAACCAAACTCTCTGACCTGGGCGATACTCCGGAGCCGGGGTCCGGTGACGGTCGGCCAGGCGTCGGTTGCGGTCGGCAGTGCGGAGGAGAGCGGAGCGTGTCTCCCTCCAAATCCGACGGCAACGGCGTAGGTGGGCCGGGATGGATGGAACCGTGATCTCCTCCTCCTCCTGGGCTGGGAACAGGGGAGGTTGATAGCCCAAGGAGGCCTCAAATGGTGACCTCCCCATGGCTGCACTGGTGAGCGAGTTATGGGCATACTCTACCCACGGTAGCTGGGAGCTCCAGGAGGAGGGGTTGCGAGCGGCGACGCAGCGGAGCGCGGACTCCAGGTCTTGGTTAGCCCGCTCCGTTTGGCCGTTGGTCTGGGGATGGAATCCAGAGGAGAGGCTCACCGAGGCTCCCAGGGCTAGGCAGAAAGACCTCCACACCTGGGAGATGAATTGTGGCCCCCGGTCTGACACGATGTCCGAGGGAATCCCATGGAGGCGAAGGACATGAAGGGTAAGCAGCTCGGCCGTCTCATGGGCTGTGGGGAGTTTGGGGAGAGCAACAAAGTGTGCAGTCTTTGAGAAACGGTCGACGATGGTGAGTATGGTGGTGTTACCTTGAGACGGGGGTAGTCCGGTGATGAAGTCGAGTGCGATGTGGGACCAGGGGCGACTGGGAACAGGTAGGGGGCGGAGCAGGCCAGCCGGGGGCCGGTGGGAGGTCTTGCCACGCGCACACACTGTGCAAGCGGCGACGAAGGTGCGGGTGTCGGCCTCCATGGTCGGCCACCAAAAGTGTCCTCTGAGGAGCGACAGCGTGCGGCCCATTCCAGGATGGCAGGCCAACCGGGACGTGTGACCCCACTGGAGGACCTGGGAGCGGACAGAGTTGGGAACAAACAAACGGTTAGGGGGGCCGTTACCTGGGTCGGGCTGGGTCTGCTGGGCTTGCCTCACCGTCGCCTCGATTTCCCAGGTAACAGCAGCCACCACGCAGGAAGACGGGAGGATGGTGTCCGGGTTGGCCGGAGCCTCCTGGGAGACATGCAGGCGGGAGAGAGCGTCCGGTTTAGTGTTGCGGGATCCAGGGCGATAGGTGAGGATAAAAGCGAAACGTCCAAAGAACAAGGCCCAACGAGCCTGACGGGAGTTGAGGCGCTTGGCTGACTGGAGGTAGGCGAGGTTTTTGTGGTCTGTCCAGACCACAAAAGGAAGTTCGGCCCCCTCCAGCCAGTGTCTCCACTCCTCCAAGGCCAGCTTCACGGCCAGCAACTCCCGGTTGCCTACGTCGTAGTTCCGTTCGGCGGGAGACAGACGATGAGACAGGAAGGCGCAGGGATGGAGTTTCTGGTCCGAGCTGGATCGTTGGGAGAGGACCGCCCGACCCCCGTGTCAGAGGCATCCACCTCCACGACGAACTGGCGCGAGGGGTCGGGGTGGACCAGGATGGGTGCGGACGTGAAGCGCTCCTTAAGCTCAGTGAAGGCCCGTCCCGCCTCGGGGGTCCAGGTGAAGGGGAGTGCCGGAGAGGTGAGCTTGGTCAGCGGGGCAGCGATGCGACTGTAGTCCCTAATAAAACGACGATAAAAATTGGCGAAGCCAAGGAAGCTTCCGGGACGTGGGCGTAGGCCATTCGACCACAGCTTGGATCTTGCCTGGGTCCGGTCGCACCTGCCCGCCCTCAATTATGTAGCCCAGGAAGCTCACCGAACTGGCGTGGAATTCGCACTTCTCTGCTTTTACGAACAACCTGTTCTACAGCAGGCGCTGTAACACCTGGCGGACGTGCTGGACGTGCTCCTCGAGGCTGCGGGAGAAGATGAGGATGTCGTCAATATACACGAACACGGAACGATTGAGGAAGTCCCGGAGGACGTCGTTGACCAGGGCTTGGAAGACGGCGGGGGCATTGGTCAGTCCGAAGGGCATAACTAAATACTCGAAGTGTCCCACCGGAGTATTAAAAGCCGTCTTCCATTCATCCCCCTCCCGAATCCTCACCAGGTGGTAGGCGTTTCGAAGGTCCAACTTCAAAAACACCGTGGCGTCCTGCAGGGGCTCAAAGGCAGAGTTTATCAAGGGAAGAGGATATTTATTTTTTACAGTGATATTGTTCAGGCCCCGGAAGTCAATGCAGGGGCGGAGAGACAGGTCTTTCTTGGACACGAAAAAACCCCCTGCTCCTACCGGGGATGAGGAGGGCCTGATGATGCCCGTGGCCAAGGAGTCCCTGATATAACCCTCCATGGTCTCCCTTTCCGGACGTGACAGGTTGTAGAGACGGCTGGAAGGTAGAGTAGCTCCCGGGAGGAGGTCTATGGCACAGTCGTAGGGGCGATGAGGAGGCAGTGAGAGGGCCTGCTGTTTACTGAAGACCTCCCCCAGGTCATGGTAAACAGATGGAATGGTGGTTAGGTCCGGGGGCTCGGGCGGCGATGGAGCAGCTAAGCCCTCTGTTGGGGAAAGAGCAGACTGCAGACACGTGGACAGGCAGAAAGGACTCCAGCTGCTTACCTTGCCGGTGGACCAGTCGAGGTGAGGGTTGTGCAGCTGGAGCCAGGGGTAACCAAGGATGATGGGAGCATGGGGTGACGAGATGACATGGAACCGGATCTGCTCACGGTGGTTGCCGGAGAGGAAGAGGAGTAGTGGCTTGGTCTGGTGGGTGACCCGAGCCAGAAGTCTGCCATCCAAGGCGTTGGCAACCAGGGGAGCTGCTAAGGGTTCTAAGATGAACCCGGCTTGTGAGGCGAGGCTGGAGTCGATAAAATTCTCATCGGCCCCGGAATCTACTAAGGCCACCAGGGGCAGGGTCTCCTGATCCCAGCACAGGGTGGCCTTGAACTGCATGCGGGGAACGGGAGAGGTAGATGCTTGGCTCACCAGTCTCCCCGCAGCTACTGGTGAGCCCTGCCTTTTGGCCGGGCCGGGCAGGTGGCCAAAAGGTGACCGGGTTCCCCGCAATACAGGCATGCCCCTGTCCGCATCCTGCGCTGCCGCTCAGCTGGGGACAAGCGGGCCCTTCCCAGCTGCATGGCCTCTCCCTCCGGGGGAGTCCAGGAGAACGGGGCCGGGGTGACGGTGGGAGGAATGGCTGCCGACCTGGCGAGAGGAGGGAGAGTGGAGGCAGAGAAGCTCGGAGACGGAACCAGTACCGCCCTTTGTCTGCGGCGCCCCCGCAGACGGTTGTCCAACTGGATCGCCAGGGAGACAAGAGTTTTAAAATCCGCTGGTTCATCACGGGCGGCTATTTCGTCCTGCAGGTGTTCATTCAGAGAGTTAAAAAACGTGCCCCGAAGCGCTGCGTCGGCCCACCCCGCGTCAGCTGCCACAGTTTTAAAATCCACCGAAAAGTCTGCCACGCTCCGTGTTCCCTGACGGAGATTCGTCAGGCGCCTCGCCGCATCTCCCCAGTGAACCGGGTGGTCAAACACATCCTTAAAGGCAGCTATAAAACCCTCGAAAAGAAATCCCTCAATTGGCTGGTGCGAGTGAACCGCCTCGACCCATGCCAGCGCCCTTCCTCGTAACAGCCCAATGATGTACCGTACCTTGGACTGGTCTGAGGGGAAGGTTTGCGGCCGCTGGAGGAAAATCAGGGAGCATTGCAGTAAAAACCCGCGGCACTTGTCCGCGTCCCCGGAGAAGGGTTCCGGATCCGATGCGTAGGATTCTCGGGAGGGTGGAGGCATTGGGGACGGAGCCGGGAGGACTGGCTGGGAGAGTGGGGCTGTGGAGACTGGCGGAGTGAGGTGAGTAGTTAGCATAGCTACATGGTTGGTTAGCTGGGTGATCTGTTGTAGCATAGCCTGGTTGTTTTCGGCGAGGCTCCGGAGAACTTGTTCGTGCTGCCCCAAGAACTCGCCTTGGCTGGCGATTGCTCTCCGGAGCGAGGCGGCCTCCGAGTCCGAGTTCGCTGGGTCCATCGTGGCCAGATCGTTCTGTTACGATATCACAGGTTGGACCCAAAAGCAGAACCGAACTCAGAGTTAGGATGAAGAATGGTTTATTGTGAAGAGGAGACCCGGGGGGGGGGGGGAAGCCGGGGTACTTGTACTGGAGGTGATGGTTGATGAATGGCAGGTGTGCGGAGTGGAGCAGGTGAACGGGAGATGGTGATGAGCCGGAGTCAGAAGCCACGCCCGCCAACACACACAGACAGACATGTAGACAACACCTAGGGAAACACAGGGGGCACGGCAGAGACTGTGACAAGAATGCCCCATATATACATAGACGCCGCATTGGCCTGTGGATCATACGTAAACATCGCCGCCATATTGGACCGGGCAAGACTGGCCTGTAAACAAATAAAAGTAAACGGGGAGCTGCGTTTTTTCTGGATGAAAAGCACTATAACGTTTACATTTCTCAACCGATTTCAATGAGCCGTTTTTATATTCAAGGGTTTATGATCTACGTGGAGTAGGGAAAAAAAGTTTTCTCTCCAGTTACTTAGAATCTCGATAGTTAGGCTATAATCGCTGTGTATCAACTGTTTCTTAGCTAGCCAGCTAACCACAGTCAGATTCATAATATGTCAGCCGCTTAGCCGAAACGAGTAGCTTGTCATAAAAATCAGTTTGGAGAAATATAGATATATAAATATAGATGAACATCTCGATTATAGGCCATTTGAATTTTCCCTCTTTATTTGTCCTCTGGGGGTCAATAAAGGCGTATCTTATCTTATACTAGTCTGTCTGTAATTGTCTGTCTTGGAGTATATCTGTATCCTTTCACTGCTATAAAAATATAGAAAGCAGACTGACTGCCATTGTCTCACTATTGTAATTTGTATTTGCCGATTTTGTTCCATTTTTCTCAATGATGGTCAATTATTAGTACTTAAAAATGCGCTATTTAGATTTTTACCCCCCAGTATTTTAAAGTGAATGAGCTGTATTCTGACCTGGAGCACAAGAAAAGCTAAAATGATGGGGACATGGACAGAAAAAGAACTTTCTGCACATTTCATTACATTAAATTATATTATATATGGACCAAGGAAAATAAGCCAAATCCATGTTTTTACAATGCCTTATGACAATGAATTATTTTCACCACGTAGGTAATTCAGTTCATGTGAGCCTAACGTTGACACTGCTCTCTTGAGCGTCTAGCAGCGATTATAGCCTAACGCCCCGTACCCACCGGACGCGCACGCGTACGGACGCCTAATTGCGCGCGCACTTTTGCGCGGAACTGAACCTACCAGATGCGCAAGAACACAGACGCGTAACTGCTTTTTCAGAGTGCATTATGAAAACAGAAGTAAGCATAGTCTTAATTGAACAAATATATATATATTTGTATACTATAATAAAGAAAAGCATTATAAAAACGGGAATAACTGGTTATATGCAAAAAGTATGACTTGATTTAACTTCATTCATCCCATAATGGTGATTGTCTCTGTTCCCTTTTTCATTATGGCCTATATTAAAATAAAATATGTATTAAAATAATTAATAACACTAGTAAAACTATTAGTAGGTTGAAAAACATTCATATGTGGTGATATGATGCAGATATTGTGCATAGACAATGTATTTCTATGAGGTGCGCGTGCGGACACACGCGGGCGGGCAGTTTTTTTACCGCCCCGAGCGGAAAAATCAGCTCCACGTCAGCTGGTTTTAGGAATTTTTTTGATATAGACTTCCACAAACGTCTTGTAAAGACCCCCAGGAACAGTTTAAATAGCCCAAAATGAGTACAATACCCCCCCTTTAAAGGAGAAACAAAAAAGGTTTGGTTATACTTACCTGTGATTTAGGCCTATAAGAAGATTGACTTATTGTATGATAAGTGTTATTTTTGTTTGTTTGTTACCTTTCCAATCACTAAATTGCCGGCTGTTATATTTAAAGCTCTGTGTCTCTGGTCTGATTTATTATATTATCATCGCCACTCCCACGAACCTAGAACTAGTCCAGTCGTATACTTACGCTGTGGATACAATGGGCTTACAGTATAGAATTTTTCTGGGGCTTTTATTTTTAAACTTTTTTGTTTGAGAATGGAAGCCTCTGTCCTAGTGGCCTTGCTTACTTAAACATACAGTTAACTGCATGTATTTTTTTGTGGAATTTGTCTTTTCTGTCACTCTACATGCAGTTTGCAGTAACAAAATGGTTTGAACCCGCGAATCGCCGCTTGCGGCTATATTTTTACTTTTTTTTGTATATTTTTGGCTGTGACGTTTTGTCATTTTGTTTAGATACTTACATAGAGAGCTACAGATGTCAAGCTGGCATGATTTGACACTTCAAGCTGAGCTTGAAGAAACTACTAGCCATGTTGCTTTTTGTGTTGATGCTAGCTAACTGCCATGGATGGCACTTAGTCTTGTGGTGAGTTCCTTTATAGCCTTTAGCCCACTGGATGTAACTGGTTTTACTATCACCAAGTCCAAAACGGACTTCATTGTGAAATGTGACTCGTATCGTTGTAAATGTGTAGATGTAGTTTCCAAACCATGTAATTTATTCTTAGCTAGACAAACCGACATTATTGTAAAACAGCTATTCTGCCAATTTGACAACGCCGCTTGCAGCTATAGTCTTTTCATTCATGTATTCAAGATTTTAAAGATCTTAATTACCAAATGGATTTAATTTGCGCCATAGTGTAAACATGGCAGGAAATCAGTGTAGAGAAACGTGACCTAAGACCTCACCCCCAGGTATAGTTGTAGTCGGCTAGCAGGGCTCGCCCTTCTCTTTTAATTGAGCGACACTATTGAGAGACTGAGTTCCCTGCAGCAGCCGGCTTGTTCCATTTTCTAGTCTGACTGGGTCTCTGCTGATGGTGCCTCATAACAGGATCCAATAATCGCATGCAGAGACCTTCAGGGAAGCAACTGACTGCCAGGGACCGTGTGTGTGTGTGTGTGTGTGTGTGTGTGTGTGTGCGTGCGCGCACGTGTGTCTGTGTCCCCCACTGGCAGCGATAGCCTCTGATTTAGAGTGACCATCGAAGAGAATGGGGCCAACTATGAGATTCACCGCACCCTCTCAGCTCAAATACTCAATTTGGTGCTAGCCATGATGCTATTTCAATAGATGCCTCTCTCAGGGTTGCACGCCTCTTCTTCCCCTTTGCTTTGTTGTGCTTGTTGTTCACTCACTCACTCCCTCTCTATCCTGTCTGTCACTCACTCTCTCTTAGTCCCCCTTGTCCTCCCTCCCTCTGTGAGTCTCAATGTGTCAGTTTTGCTCCAGACCACTTGCTAGCCTCCGGTAGCCCCTGACCTACCCGTGACCCATGGCTCCATTGGCAGGTTTGACGATAAATGTCTTCTGCTTGCGTTTCCTGCGCAGCTCCTTGACGTAGTTCTGGAACTGGGTGTACTCGGCAGGAAAGAGCCACGTCTTGGGTATGAAGCTGTACTCCTGAGGCTGGCTCTTGATCATTCTGAAGAGAAAGGAGAGCGAACGGGGGTGGGTTAAATGAACAGGTTTACTTGTACTTTTCTACACTAACATTTCATAATATATTTTGCAGTACTACTACTACTATTTCTGCAATATTAACATCTCATACTTTTAAAATAGTAACATCTTGTACTTTTGTGGCAGTACAGATGCATTTTGTGCTTTTACAGTATCTTGTATGGTACCCATTTGTACTTCTTGTGTACTTTTTGGAGTGCCAATCGGCTTAACACCAAGCTTTGATTTACTCCTATCTCACACACCCACGGCTAAATGAAAGTACTCTTACGTATTAAAAGAGATGACTGAAAACTTACTTGGACATGTTTCTTGCCAGGCAGTCTTTCCGGCAGATTTCGCCCATGCCAGGGTTAATTCTCTGCAGAGGGACAGGCAGACATAAAAATGTTGTTAGGGCCATTACGCCACTCAATTCCACCCCCGCCCCTTTGTAAAAATGAGCACATTAAAGGCAGCAACCTGAAGTGAGCTTACAATGTTCTGACATTTATGACCAATTACGGACTCAAAACAAAAAGGTGACGCTGAGACCTTTCTTAACCCTTATTTAGTATACCACGTCATTTTTTTTGTATTTTAAAGGTTGGGGAGGGAGGAGGGGAGGAAAAAAAACGATCAATCTCAACTCCGAGGGGCCGAGGTAATTGGTTCTGCATCGCAGGCTCCTGCAGTGACAGTTGAATGAATTGCTTTGAATGCACCGAAAGGGGGGCGGGGGGTAAAGGAAAAACTCAGGGTTTTCTGTATTCTTTGACCAAATGAGCCTGAACAGGGGCGTTAATTAGGCTCGTATGAACTAAAACTTGACAGCAAACTTTCAGAGTAAATCACTGAAAGGAAAGAGGGAGAAAAGAGAGCGAGAGAAGGAGAGCGGAAAAAAAACAAGAACACAGAGTGTAAAAGGAATCTGTGATTATTATCCAAACGAGACAGACGTAATTAGGGACTCAGAAGAGATCGCACAATGCTGATGCCGGGAGACGACGTGGCATGAGGGACTTCTCCTTGTCCTCAGAGAAATAATCTCACGAAACACAACGGCGGCACGGGGAAGCGAGTGAAAACAATCAACAGCAAATCACCAGTTCTCTGAAACATTAGCCAATGCTACGCTTTGAGCCTTTGGAGTATTTGTAACGTTCAATCTATTTAGCCAAACCCCCGCTGCCCCTATCCTAACAAGCCATACTCTCTCTGACTAGCCTGTGATTTAATCGATCATTAGTGTCCAGTCTAATCAAATAGGCCCTGCCGAAGATGGATGGCTAACACATGGAGCTGAAGGGGAACGGTCAAGTTCACTCAGCAGGACAGAGAGGTCAAACAGAGGTAAGGCCACTCTTAGACTAGTACACAGAAGTCAGAGAAACCCTTGTTGCTTAGTTCTCTCACATCAACATCACTGGTGACGTTTGAACCCCCCCCCCCCCATTCCCTCGTGCTCACAACTTGTCAGTCTACCTGTCAGTCTTCCCATCTGTCTCTACACAAGTTCTGTCGTTCTCTCTCCCCCTCCCTCTCTGTCTTTCTTGCTTGATCTATCTGTCTGTCTCTCCTTCTTGCTTGTTCAGTCTCCCTCTCACCTCCCAGGGTCTGAGTAAAAGCAGATGGGTAGAGTCAGGGCAAGTGTCTTCCATTTCACGGTGACAGGCGCCGTGGCAAGCCAGCAGCCGCTTGGTGTGGCCCGGCAGAGCGGTTGTTGTTTTGGAGGGAGGGGATCGTCAGGGGACACACAGACCTCAAGATGTCCCTCCTTTAGTTCCAGCGTCCTTTCTTCACCTTTCACCACTTTCCCCAGCTGCATCCCTCCTATCTCCTTCCTCCTTTCCCCTCACCTCCAAACTCCTCTCCTACAATCTAGCATCGTTGCCTTCCCTATTCTCTCCTTTGCTGACCTCTCTTCTCTCCTTTTGTTTTTCCTTTACCCCTCCTTTCACCTCTCCGGGTGACAGGTAGAGAAAGCAGGGGAAGGCAACGCAGTGTGTAAGGACATGATAAGCCTGGGGGT
This sequence comes from Hoplostethus atlanticus, assembly GCA_034670405.1. Lineage (NCBI taxonomy): Eukaryota > Metazoa > Chordata > Actinopteri > Trachichthyiformes > Trachichthyidae > Hoplostethus > Hoplostethus atlanticus. The sequence goes on along the minus strand of JAXDDX010000462.1, from coordinate 23,132 downwards.
GTGGGTGGGTGGGGGCCACAGTCAGAGTCAGGGACACTCCAGTCAGACAGAAAGTCATAGCTTCATTGTGTTCTCCGCTTCATGGTCCAGTGGCTCAGCTGCAGCTACCTGAGCCATGGTCTTCTTGCTTGACGGCATTGGCATTCCTGTACAATGCCAGGACATATGACACTTGCTGTGTACCTATACTGCCTCACTCTGTTCTCATAGTGATACAGAGTACAGACAATAATGCACGTGCATTTTTGCACATTGCTTTCGATACACATCTACACACCATAAAAGTTCGATACATGTCTATGGCCTTCTGGAGACTTGTTAATGTAAATACAATGCACATTTGCACATCATGTATAGTCTGCTGTAAATTCAGTTCCCCATGTCCCTCTCATTGTTACAGACTGCATATACTGATGTTTTTCATAATGGTTTTCCACTATTTCCTACTGTATACATATTGTTATATATTATTGTATTGTTATGTTAGGTTTATATACTTATATTCCTATATATAGAGCACATTTTTCACATTTGGTAATCCATATTTAATATTGCAATCAATACTGTAAGTAGCATCTTTAAGTAAAAAGTAACAATCTCATCTTATCTTATCTTATATTACCACCCCAACTGACTTGTCAGTGAGAGTGCTTATCGCTGCTGTCATGGGGAAAAAGAACATGGAACTAAAAATCTGGTGTTTTTCTTTTTCTTACTTGAGCTGAAAGTCTGCATGGTCACTTACTCAGTATGGGCTTCATTCCCTGTGGGCCCTTAAAACCTGTTAAAGTCCCATTGCATAATTTAAAAAAAACAGTAAAAAAAACAACTAATGTTTTTTCAATTCAATTCAAACTGCTGGCATGGTGTTTTTTCTCTGACAACAGCTCTATGCTCAGGTTAGCCAACGGTGCATGCAATGCTACTTAAATGCATATAGTGATTGAAAGCTGAATTTGCTTATTTGTAGAGGGATATATGTATAATGTATCATCTAATTCATGCCTTGTAGCGTCCCTTTGCGCTGCATGTAAGGGCTTGTTGTCCTTGTGCAATGTGTGTCAGTACTGTATGTACTGTGTTCTCAATGCCAAAGATACAAATTCTGTACATTTATATAACTTGTAATAATAAAGTGAAGGTGACACTGCTGGCAGGGATAAATTGAGGCTGCAATTATTTTTCTAGGGATGCATTTTGATGTATGACTAAGATCATGACTGTGATAAACATCACAGGAGAAGTGCTCATGTCACAGTTTCAAGAGGGTTTTCTCATTGCAAGGGCCTACAATACTTACCTAGGAACGCTTTGCGCTTTAATAAGTTCGAGGAATCTGCAAGAAATCTTGTCGTGTTTATCCAACCCCAAGCAAAGGAGTATTTGAAGGAAGGGATTTGGGTTTCTTCAGAGGAAAGTCATTTAGAGAAGATTCTGTAAGCACAGGGGGTTAAAGCAGCTGTCGTGTTTCTTTCATCCTTCAAATCTGTTTCTTCTGGGGCACTGCGCTGTTTCATCTCAGAGGCACTGCTTTCACCTTTTCTCTGAAAGAAACCTTGGGGAAAATCCCTACCTCACCTCACCTACCTAGTGATATATGCTGTTACAGGCAACATTTTGTTTATCCACGGAAATTCGACACATGCTCTTTTTCAGCAACACTGTTCAATGCTTCACATTCACACCTGAGAGCTACCAAGCAGAACCACAGTCTTCTACTGAGCAGCTCGATGGGAACAGTTGGGGTTAAGGTCAAGATTTTCAGGCAGTACAGGGATTGGAAACGACGACCTTCAGGGTCACAAGCTCGCGCCTCTAACCTCTGGGCTACCTCGCGCCCGAAAGCAAGGTGTGCTGACTTGAGAGATTAGCTGTGCTGTGTACCTGGTAGTTCCTGAGCTCAGCAATTTTCTCGTGCTGCACGGCCGAGTCGTTCCAGATGAGGTTGGCAGTCTTGTCGTCATCACAGGCCTTGATGAAGTCCACCTCGTTGATGGCTATACGAACTGGGGGAAAACATCAACCACTCACATTAGGTTCGCAGCCGTTTAGAGTGGCTTTATAAACTAAATGTAGAAAAAGTGACTGCGTAGCCATATTCATGACGAGGAAGAAACTGATTATTGAATTGTTATGTAGGCAAAATGAAAAACAAGATTTGACTTGGGCCCACAAATCAAATATTTCTACTTTCCACATCAATGTTTCACTCAAACATTTTTCCACACTGAAATTCTGTTTATGCATACATGAAGAGCAAAATGGCTTCTGGAGCATATAGATCAAAAAGCTCACAGCAATATTTACCATCTGTGGAATGGCTGCAGTGCAGCCAGTCGTAATGCCTTTCTTCAAAAAGATAAATTAATGGTCTGTAATGCATTGAAATCCCACTGGAAACCCCAAAGTATGAGAGATAGGTGGCAAGCACATTTGGACATTAATCCTACGACTATTTATTATTCAGTGACTAATGAAAAATTCATATGCCCTAACGAAACGAGGTATTAATTAATTTCTTCGCAAACCTGGAGACGGCTGGCCTAATGTTGCGTGATGGCACTTGAATGGGAAAAAGATGTTTCCGATGTGACTTCAGCCATCTGTTGACGTCAGCACAGACTAATAGCATTTTGCGAACTAAAACAGGGAGGGTTTACATCGCAATAGGCCTATGCTTACAGTTAGCAGCATGGTCTTAGTCAGGGCTTTTGAGTACGAGGCTACAATCAATCCTTTCTTACACGTCTCACTAAATAGACATCCTTAGGGCCAGAGTTTCCATCCCCTTCTTAGTGGGTGTAAAGCAAATTTTCAACAGCATATTCCTTGACCTTTAACATTTCTCTGTAATACTATCAATCCTGAAGAATGGAAAAAGACAGGTGCAAAAAAGACAACAGCAAAAATGTGCCGTCCATCTGGCTCTTAGTGTTCATTTTCCCTCAAAACAGCCCTACACTGGCCTCAAAATGGCTGCTGTGAGGGTCTCGTCACAGCTAGCGAACCGACTCACAGCTAGACTCCCATCTACCTACAGGATCCCGACAGCCCACAACTTCTACTTGCTGCTGCTGACTCCTTATTTTCATAGGTTGTAGTTCACCCCTGAGAGCGGTGCTGCCACACAATATACTGACAACATGAGGAGTGCTTACTTTGCTCTTTTGGCCCTTCCCAAAAAAAAAACTCACTGCCAAGTTAAATTACCTCAATAAAGATTTATTTATCTTTTCGCAAAGGCTGACCTGTCTCCGCATGAACTGTTCCACTGGACTGCAGTTCTATTAGGTCTTGTTTAGGACATTAAAGAACAGCTGCTTCCTTCAAATGATTCACACACACACAGCAAATTAGATTTCATTGTTGAGTCAATATTTTGATTGGATTTGCAGTGGAGACTGACTGAGCCCTATTGAGAACTGTTTCCCAAACAGTGGATTACAATGCACTGTGTCACAACACATTAATCTTATCTTCAGGACCACCCTAAATGCTGGGCTTGCCCGCATATGAAAAAATCCAAATATAAATTCAGAAGCTTGAAATTGCATCTGACCTGGAGTCACCTGATCCGACATAGAAGTGGCTTACCATAAGCATAGCCACTGATTGTTCACTGGTTGTTTATGTTTATGAATGTTATTGATGTTTTATTGTTCTATGTGAGCAGTGTCCTGATGAAGGAATTTCCCACTGCAGGAATCAATAAAGTAATACTACTAATACGACTGATACTACAACTACTACTACGACCAGATATTTCAGGCTACATTGTTCTTACAGTAGGTCAGTTTCATTATCGACTCGTGTGTGCTATACCAACTCTGTTATCTTCCAACAAAGACAGGCGTTACTAGGATAATGCACATTGATGAAAGGGTTTTGTCACTGACCACAGAGAAAAGCCTCTTTTCATCTTACACTAGCTTCTCAGTTGAGTCGAGCCCTTTGATCAAAAGATCTCTTATCTTTGTACAGACTTTTCTGTGGTGTATTTGCCCATTTTAGCTCCTTTTCAACACATTTTTAATTTGTGTGTTTATTGTTTATCTTATTGGGTTTTATTTATTGTCGTTTTATTGACTGAAAGGTACTTTGTTACTCCGATTTGAAAAGTGCCATATGAAATTAATTGAAGTTAATTATTGTTATTAGATTTGTGATTGTTGCCATACCAATCTCGTATTTGGTGCCAGCCACATTGGCAGTGATGGTGCCTTTCTTCTTTCTGCTGCTGTGGTAGGAGCCAGCAGATGGCCCATTCACGGGGGACGCTCCTTGATCCTCTGGAGGAGGAGACAGCAGACAACAAGACTAGATACAGTCGCAGCTCGACCTCCAGGCTGGAAGGGGAGCAGGGGATGCTGGAGCCCTCTATGCATTTCTCTCATTTCAGCAGGGGATTTAGTGGGTTATGTTTATGTGGCTACAGTATAAATGAATTAGGGGTGTAGTTTGTGTGTAGCTGCCTCATGATCCGTTCATGATCATTCATCAGTGTGTGTGTGTGTGTGTGAGTATATAATATACGTGAGCGTGCATGTGCATGCGTGCATGTACATATCTAAGTTCGTCAACTATGTAACAAAATGACCCGTGTCAGCCCTGGGAGAGTTGGACGTCTCCTACTCACCTCCATCATTGAGGGGGGAGGGCATCTCAGGGGCCAGAGGATTGAAGGAGCGAGCCGAGCTCTCTGCCAGGCTTGGCGGGCGGGCCTCACAGGGCACTCGCAGCGCCCTCCGGAGGCTCTCTCACACTCACACTAGTTAGTCTTCCCTGTCTGAACTGTATGGACGATATGGTTCTGCACGGCCCAGCTTATTTACAGCCCCCAGAGGAGAGGGGGAGGGAGGGAGGGAAGGATGGACAGAGGGATAGATGGGGATGCCTGTGGAGGAGGAGAACAAGAAAATAATAATATATATATATTTTTTTTTTTTACAGCTGCAGAGGAGTAGGAGGAGGCTGATTGCTCAGGGGGTGACTGCAGTGCATACTCTAGTGTGCACTGTAAACCCCAATCCATCCATGACACAACATTTTATTGTAAAGTCCACACAAATGTTCAGGACTGTCAAAATGACATAAAAACTTTATGTTCACTTGACACAAACACTCATCCCTTGTGAGCTTGACATACATTTTTTATGTTAAGTCAACGATTTTTGAGTTAATTTTACTAAAATGTATAAAGCCCATATAGCCTAATTAGTTCAAGGCCAATTAACAGGTTAAAAGGTTGTAAAAAAATATGTACTCAATGTATTATGTTCATATGACAAGTAGTCACTTTCTTGTTCAATACAATTAAAGATGTGTTCACTTTACATAACAAAAACAAAAAATTACAACTAGATTTGCAGTTATGCTGAACACAAAAATGTTTTGCTGTCTTAACATAAAACTGCCACAATTTTCTGTTTTTACCAACTTATTATTTTCTAGTACACATAATTTAGTAAAAAATTAGTCAAAGCAACGTTAAATTTAAAGGTTGAGTACAACTTCCATTTCGTTGTTTGTTTAACTTAAAATGTAGAAACAAAACCTAAATTTGTGTTACAATGTTTATGCCAATATGACCTAAATATTAAATGTCAAAATAGCGTATATTGTAAAGCTCAATGAACAACAAACAAATTGTGCACTGAGCATAAAATGTAATGGTTCCTTGGACTTAGAAATGTTTGAGCTCTAGCCACTTAATGTCTAAGGGTTGACTGTCACTTATATTCCTATATTAATGTAACAAAAAATACTTAAGTGGCAATAAATACTAAACTTATGTTAAGCATTCGGTATCTTTAAAGTGTTATTTTAAATATTACCATTAGAATAAGGTATTAGTATTAGGTATAGTATAAGGTATATAGTACACAACATTAGCAAAAATTAGCTGAATACATTTAATGGTCAGCATTTGTCATTTCAATTAACATCTTTGATAAATACTGTATGTTCAGGAAAATTTTATGACTCGAGGTGACCAAAATGTTGTGTTTCAAAGTTTGGAAATCCTATAAGTTTTAGTTATAAATTTTGGATCAGTCATATTTTTTATCGTAATCTATTCCTTCAACACTTGTTCTGGAATCATAGTGTGGGTTACAGGAACGTCCATGTACAGTATGACGTGTAAGGGGTGATGAATTCAAACTTCTTTTTCCCTTGTATTGTTACAAAAACAAAGCAGTAAATATACTGAAAATTAACGCTGGGAATCGCTGGGTAGCTGACAATACAATATCACAATATTTCGCCCGCGGTAAAAGCATCAGTGCACAGATGACACAGCTGAAGGGTATCTATTATACACCATATGTGTGTAACCATAAAAGAAAAGATACCCCTATAAAAAGTAATATATTTTTCTCAAAATGCAGTTATCAATCGTATACTGTATTTATTTATTTAATTAAAAAGAGATTTCAGAGTTTTACAGACAGCTGAGATCAAAACAGTGTACCAAAACAGAATCAGCATTTTTACCATACACACACACATATGAACACATGCCATCATTCAGACATAAAAAAGGCATAAACTGACACAAGGCGCAACTGCCAGAAAGGGAAAAAGTTTAGGGACCAAAAGGAATACAACTGGCTCAGTAATACAACACTATCACAATATTGGTGCCACTGTATCAATAAAATAACTCAAGAGATCATATCATGTTATAACACTGTATGAATCAATAGTCCTACCTCATAGGGTTTTTCCATATAACTTCTTCACAATAAAAGCATGCCCCCCGGTTTGCCAGTGGAAAGCTTTAATGTGAAGCTGCAACAGCAGGAAAGGTTTGGTATGCAGTAACTTAGCACAGCTCCAATACGGCTGAAAGCGATCAGTAAACAGTAAAATAAGGCTGATATCTGAAAGTACAAACAGGAAAACAGGAGTGAAACAAAACTCCCAACCACAGAGAGACTAAAAACAGAGCTTTCTCTCTGGTCTCCAGCACAGACACACGAGTTTAGCTGCCGAGGACACAACTGAGGGGAGGAGACCGTCACGGGTCGGCCCTGCTACCAAGCAAGACCACCGCAGCAGCGCGGCACAGCATGGCTATCCCCTTCAGGCTGTAGTGGAAGCGCATGTTGTCACGGCGCGACTAAAGCGTACCAACCCGGGCTGATGGAAAAACCCTACAGTTTCTTGCTCAAGGCCAAGATTTTAGGTTTCAGTTTGTCTCCATCAATGTGCAAGAGTACTTGCTGAATGAAAAGAAAGGTGTTCAGCATAGATTTTGGGTAATTAAGGTGCAAAGCATAAATAAGCTCAAAGAGGTAAATGAAGGTATCAGGCCATGAATGGAGGGGTGATGTCACCACTCTGCCTTCAAGGATTATGTTGACTTGACATGGCTGCAGGAAGACCGCATTTCCCTCTTCATCATTAGGGACGATGGACAGTATGCAGATTGGACTGTTACTGTTTTCCAAAGTTCTTGGTTCCGCTTCCTAGAAAAAGACAACATTGACATATTCATAACCAAACTTTTAACAGAATAAATTTACTTTTCACTTCTTTTTTACACTTCTTTTGGAACAAACAGGATAATTTTCAAGGCATATTTGTACTTATTTTTAGTTAATTAGTTTATAAAATAACTACTCTTATTCTGTGGACTGACACTATCCACACAAGAAACCAGGTGACTGGGAGAAGCCAGGTTACGGCAGGAAATTGGAGAATGAGTGTGAATGCACTGCAGTAACGTAGTTACTGTTAAACCTGTGTTTACATGCAGTTTATCCGTAATCACATTTCCCCCAAGGTCCTACAATATTTTTGAAACAAGGCTGGCTTATTTTAAGTGCATTTTATCTGTGAAAACTTTACACTGTTAAGACTGCGCTATTTTGTCATTACCTTGGGTGCATTTGTGAATGTAACGGACTTATGATAAACCTCCTTGGCTGTAAACATTTAACACGGCAGGTGATTATTTATGCATATTTAAACTATATTTATTCACATATTAAATATACAGACAGGGGACAAATTAAAGGAAAAACCTGAATAAAAGAGTGGAGAAACATATCAAATGCAGATGCTTCCGTGCACCAGGGCTCACTGAATGGTTTGGTGAGTATGAAAATGATGTGAATAAAATGCTAGGGCCTTTACAGTCACCAGATTTCAACCCAGTTGAACACCTATGGAAGATTTTGGACCGTGTAAGACAATGCTCTCCACCACCATCTCCATAAGACCAAATTATATAAACTTTCATCTTCAAATCTATTTAGTGATGTCTGTGATTGTCTCTGATGCTATATGTCCTTTTGTTATGTCTGGCTATGTTTGTTTTTCTTTCTATCTGCTGTACTCAGGTCTCTCTTGCAAAAGAGATCTTGATCTCAATGAGATTACCTGATTAAATAAAGGTTGTATATATAAACGAGGGAATATCTTGTGGAGGATTTTTAGGTTTTGTTTAATAGTTCAGCGTCAGATTTCACCTGTTGATGCCACCATTGCAACACTAAACGGATGTATCATACGTCATCAGGCCATATCATGCTTTAATTTGAATCTCCACAGTAACTATGTTTACATTCTTTTATTCACTTTGTGATATGGAGCAACGGTGGGCTATGCACATCCTTATATAACTGGAGTTACATTCAGGTAACTTCCACTTCGCCTGTTCTCATTACTGAATAGGAGACTACTACCATGCAATCACCATGTTTACGTTCTTTCACTCACTGTGATAGAGAGCAGCAATCATGGCGAGCATAAGGTTTGCAGAAAACATGGCTTTGTTAGATGTGTGTTACTGAAAAGCAGCAGATTACTGAGTCTTTCTTCAACTTCCTTTATGTTGTCTTCACTATCAACAATCTCCACCAGCATCAGAAAAACACAAGCAGCCCAAGCTGACCAATCACAGTTCTTGCGGTCTCAATGTGGTATCTATGTAGCTGCTGTAGCCCCGACATGTAGTTACATTGTTGAGGAGGTGCACGCCAGCTACGGCGTAGGTACGGCAACTACGTGCGTATGCGTCGTAGCTACAGCGTTAACCCTTCACGCAGAAATATAAAAAAACACTTTCAGTGCACCCCAGGAAAATGCCAGCTCATCTGTGCAGAGCTGCATTTCTTGGTATGCACAAAAATAAAGCCCCAAATGTGTCACAAAGTAAACTCAAAATCCTGCACACTTGCAGTCACACACACACTTGGGTGCTGCTGGCAATGACTGGTGATGACACGAATAGGGTTATAGCTAAGACCGCAATGCTTAAATACCAAATAATTCAGGGTGTGACAACACCAGTTTCGTCCTTGGGAATAACTCACCTTGCAGACTTTGAACACTTCAGAGTCACCCTCTCCAAGTAGAGCTGGGAGACATTGGATGGCGGCAGTTCTTGTCATGCTGACATCCCTTGCTTGCTGATACTCCACTTGTACAGTCAGATATCAGGGTTAAACACAAACTACATACCACATTGGTATCATACATCTTCAGAATAGCTGACAATCGATGTCCGAACTTGCCAAGCTGCTTCTCACGGGACAGATTCAACAACCGCTCTGAGTGTTTGTCGAGTACATCGTAGAATGATCGCAGGAGGTTCTGGTTGGTTATCCGTTGAAATTCAGCACAAATCTAAATGTCAGGAAGAGATATTACGTTACATTACATTACAGTCATTTAGCAGACGCTTTTATCCAAAGCGACTTACAATAAGTGCATTCAACATAGGTAGGCAAGAAAACTACTAGTCACCAGAAATCGTAAGTGCATTTCCTTCCTAAACAAGCAACTAAGAGCATAACTAGTGTTAAGGTAAGAGTGCAATAAGTTAGCAACCTACTATATCTTAAACAAATGAGACAAATAAGAGAATCAAATAAACAAGAGCTAAGACAAATAAGTGAACCAAATAAGCAAGAGCTAAGACAAATAAGTGTATCAAATGAACAAGAGCCAATAAACAAGAGCTCAGACACATAATTGACGACAAATAGGCAAGGCTAAGAGGAAGAGTCAGGGTAGTGTTTCCTGAAGAGGTGGGTTTTCAGCCTGCGGCGAAAGATGGGCAGCGACTCTGCTGTCCTGACATCAGTGGGGAGTTCATTCCACCACTGCGGGGCCAGGACAGAGAAGAGCCGTGACCGTGTAGATCGGCCGCAGGGCCCTCTGAGCGACGGGGCAACCAGTCGCCTCGAGGCAGCAGAGCGAAGTGGTCGGGCGGGGGTGTAAGGCTTGACCATAGCCTGGAGGTAAGAAGGAGCTGTTCCTTTCACTGCCCTATAGGCTAGCACCAGGATCTTGAACTGGATGCGAGCCGCTACAGGGAGCCAGTGTAGAGAACGGAGAAGGGTAGTTGTATGGGAGAACTTGGGGCGGTTGAACACCAGACGAGCTGCAGCTTTCTGAACAAGCTCCAGAGGTCTGATGGCAAACGCCGGGGCACCAGCAAGGAGGGAGTTGCAGTAGTCCAGGCGGGAGATGACAAGAGCCTGGATGAGCACCTGCGCTGCCTTGTCAGTGAGGAAGGGGCGAATCCTCCTGATGTTGTAGAGGAGGAATCTGCAGGAGCGTGTCACTGATGCGATGTTTGCCGAGAACGACAGTTGGTCGTCCAGGGTCACACCCAGATTCCTCGCAGTCTGAGTTGACGTCACCACAGCATTATCAATGGTGATGGCCAGGTCTCGGTGCGGACAGCCCTTCCCCGGGAGGAACATCAGCTCAGTTTTGTCCAGGTTGAGCTTCAGGTGGTGCATCGACATCCACTCCGAGATGTCTGCCAGACACGCAGCAATGCGTGCCTCCACTTGTGTGTCAGAGGGGGGAAATGACAGGATCAGCTGGGTGTCATCTGCATAGCAGTGGTAGGAAAAGTCGTGTGAATGGATAACAGAACCAAGAGATGTTGTGTAGAGGGAAAAGAGGAGAGGGCCTAGAACCGAGCCTTGCGGAACCCCAGTAGTGAGCCTGCGTGGTTCTGACACAGACCCTCTCAGCGTCACCTGGTAGGAGCGATCCGTTAGGTAGGATGCAAACATGGAGAGTGCAGAGCCTGAGACACCCATCCCCTCAAGGGTGGAGAGGAGGATCTGGTGGTTCACCGTGTCAAACGCTGCAGACAGGTCCAGGAGTATCAGGACAGAGGAGAGAGAGTTTGCTCTAGCGGCATGGAGCGACTCCGTCACTGCCAGGAGGGCAGTCTCGGTCGAGTGACCCACTTTGAACCCAGACTGGTGGGGATCCAAGAGGTTGTTCTGGTGGAGGTACAAGGACAGTTGCTTGAAGACAGCACGTTCAAGAGTTTTTGATAGGAAGGGTAGAAGGGAAACCGGTCTGTAGTTCTTGACCTCAGAGGGGTCAAGTGTTGGTTTCTTCAGAAGGGGGGTGACTCTGGCAGTCTTGAAAGCAGAGGGAAAGCATCCAGACACCAGAGACGCGTTGATGAGGTGGGTCAGGAAGGGAAGGAGTTCAGGTGCAGTAGACTGAAGCAGAGTGGATGGGACCGGGTCAAGGGAACATGTGGTGGGGCGGCTAGATGTAACAAGGTGAAGGACCTCGTCTGGGGAGAGGGGAGAAAAATGGGATAGGGAGGGAGGTGGGAAGGGAAAAGGTGGAGAGGGTGGTAGAGAGGGATGGGTGGAAGGCAGATAGGTGCGGTTGGTGCGCAGGGCACCAGCCGGGGGGTGAGGGAAGGAGGATCGGATATCGTTGACCTTCTTGTCAAAGAAGTTGGCGAAGTCGTCAGGGCGGAGGGAGGAGGTGGGAGGAGGGGGTGGGGGTTGGAGGAGGGAAGAGAAAGTTTCAAAGAGTTTTTTAGGGTTGGAAGCAGAAGTTTGAATTTTAGTGCAGAAGAATGCAGCTTTAGCAGCAGATAGAGAGGAGGAAAAAGTGGAAAGGAGAGATTGGAAGGTAAGAAGGTCCTCCGGGAGGTTGCCATTTCTCCATTTGCGCTCAGCCACTCTCAGGCTCCGTCTCTCAGTACGCACTGAGTCCGACAACCAAGGGGCAGGTGGAGTTTGGCGTGCAGGCCTGGAGGTGAGGGGACAGAGATGGTCCAGAGAAGAGGACAGAGTAGAGAGAAGAAGATCAGTGGCAGTATCAGGGGATAGGAGAGAAAAAGATTCAGGGGCAGGGAGAGCAGAGAGAACAGAAGAGGAAAGATCAGTGGGAGAGAGCGAGCGGAGATTGCGACGAGAAGAAACCATGTGGGTAGGGAGAGGATGTGAGGGGGGAGAGGAGAGAGAGAGAGTGTAGGACATGAAGTAGTGGTCAGAGAGATGAAGAGGAGTGACGGAGAGGTTGGCAGTAGAACAGTGTCTGGTGAAGATTAGGTCCAGTTGGTTGCCAGCCTTGTGGGTAGGAGGAGATGGGGAGAGGGCTAGGTCGAAGGAGGCGAGGAACGAAAGAAGAAGGTCAAGCTTCTCAGTCTGGATGTTGAAGTCACCGAGAAGGATGAGTCCAGAGCCATCGTCAGGGAAGTGGGAGACTAGTGTGTCAAGATATAAAAGGCTTACACACAATTCACACACAACACATAACTCATAGTAAGATTAGACAAAAGCTGAAAAGAATGAACTGTATATATTTAATTTTGTTTAGACAAATTGATTTAAGTTGTGTTTACATAACATCACTGAGAAGCTTTTATGATACATCATAATCCATTTATCCAACATTAAAGAGCAGCCTTTCAGCAGAAGGCTCATGTATGTAATCAACCATAATATAGACCTGGTACAATTACTGGGCAGACTGTTTGGCTATTTGCAGGTGTCACATCACTTCACAGATAACACAGATAACCCAGTACAATTCATCCTGCAAGCAATACAATTACCTGTGCTTGAAGAAACAGGGCCGGCCATCTGCTCTCTACAGTCGTTATAGTGGGGCTGCTATTTACAATTTCCATGCTTGAAATACTCTTCATTTCCTTTCCTTAGAATTAAGTCCATGGCATGAGAAAAGGTTGGCAAGCAAAAGTGTTCACTTGATGATCCAGAATGATGTGGGGTAGTTACATGCTGAGTGTCCTCTAATGGCTAAGAGTTGGAAATGGTTTGCTGTACCATCAATATTTTGATTGTGCCTTTATTTGAAAGGTTATCAGTACAGGTCAGACTACACATTATGTCTGACTGAGGATCTTGAAACTGGAGTTCAATTTGGCCATCAATACTGAAATGTTGCATCACTAAAAATTTGAGGTGGCTGACAGAATATGGCCGCTCTGGAAGCACCATCCTTTCAATGGCACCATCCTCAAACACCACTCGTAGTCTGAAGGTAGATGACATTTATAAGAGGAAAAAGAGAGGATTACAGTATTTAGTTAAGAGACAATGGAGATGCATATATAACATCAAATACATTACAGAAATAATTTACACTCTGTGGGCACTAACATTGCACAATTATACCAGAAACTATTACTTTGATATTCTGCCATGACTACAATTAATTTGATTCTGATTTATTTTGTCCCATGATGAAATACTGAGAACACCAATAATATTTTTTCCAATTACAAAATATTAATGGTGTTACTACTATTGTGTCTACTTAGAATGGAAAATATTACAGTATAATACAATCTGATAAAACAATTCCACAAACTACAACCTAAAAAATGACCATACATTTGAATCAACACCTCTCAGATACTGTCAACAAAAACTAAACCCAATACAAGTACGATTTGTTGCATGGCTGCTGTATTGCATTGTATTAGATTGCACATGTATTCTTTTTTCCTGGTATTCTAGTGTTTTAAAAGAATAGTTTGACATTTGGGAAATAAGCTTATTAGCTTTCTTGCCAAGAGTTACTGTAGATAAAATAATTGATACCACATACACAGTGGGAAACAGCTATCCTGGCTCTGTCCAACATTCGAAGAAACTCATACCAACACCTCTACAGCTCACTAATTAACATGTTGTATCACGTTTTTTTAATCTGTACACAAACAGAAATGTAAAAGCTACAAGTTATGGTTTTATGGGGGGTTACGTGCTGTGCTGTTTTTATGTTTATGTTTGTGTACGAATTATACAAAGGTGATTAGTGAGCTTTAGGCGTTGGTAGGTGTGTTTTTGAACTCTTTGAACTTGAGCCTGGCTAGTTGTTTCCCGCTTCCAGTCTGTATTGTAAGCTAAGCTAATCATCTCCTGGCTCCAGCTCCTTAACACTCAGACATTAGAGTGGTATCCATCTTCTCATCTAACTCTCGCAAGACAACAAATAAGCGTATTCCCCAAAATGTAGAACTATTCCTTTTAACTCAGCATCATTATTAAACTTAACACTTATGCAGTGCAAGCTACGCTGCCGAACCAGTTTCATCTCTATGCACTCTGATTACTGCTAACTTACATTAGATGCACACTGTAATTACATTGCAGTAGTCTTAAATATATAGGTTCTGTAAAATGTAAATGCAATTTAATTTCGTGTGTAACATACAACACCAATGAAAAGCAAGTTAGCTAAATTAACTAAACTACCATGTCAATAGAAATGTATATGGGAAGAAAAAAACAATTCCAAAAGGCCGGGTTAATGTTATGTGGCTGTGCCTCGCATTTTCAATACTGACCTATTATTTTTACTCTTTATTTTCATTTTATTACAAGATAGCCCATACTTGCTCAGCGGGGTAACGTTAATGTTATCTGTAGCAATGTAGCTAATGCATTAGGCTGCCAAGTTAATAACATTGACTAACGTTAGCAACCGTGAGCGGAAAATTTGTTATGAAGTTGCAAAATAGCTAACGTTGACGCTAAACCGTGCAAACTATTGTCAGCATGATCTCTATCTCCTAATAAGTTTGTATACATACCATTATTAGTCTTTCACACGATGAAAATACGTTTTGCGTCTTGCAGTGTGTGCTGCTGGCCAGGTTGGTTCTAGAATTCAAAAGAACTTGCCGATCGCGCCCCCGCCCACGCCTTATGTTTGGGTGCGCTCCAAAACTCAACCAGCGCAGTCCCAGGGAGTTTCCACTACATATACATCGCATTACACAAACCAAAAGCACATTTGTCACATACACAACAAGCATCAAAAACTATGGCGACTAGTAAAAATCCTCTTCTTTAGCCATTTAGGAGTTCATCTTTTTGTTGACAACAACAAACAACGCAAACTGTTTGCCATGGTAAAGTAATGCATATGTATATACATTAGATAAAAGTAAATTATGTCTTTATTATTCTTTAAATTGGTGAGTACAGTCCAGGTGTTGCAAAACATCATTTTAGTACTCTCATTGTGCATCTTTGGGGGTAACTCATCGATCAGGCCCTCATCTGAAAGCACCACTCTCACTCAAGAGGTGGGCTCCAGTATCGAGATTATAGGCAAGGTTCTCTGTGACCTTTTGAAAATTATATAGGGATAGGGATTAATTGGCATGTCTGGCCCCTCACTTGATGTCCATTTGTCCTGGTTGTCTCTACCAGGACACTGAGTCACACACACTGCTAGTAGGCACTGGTAATAATGCCACCTGGTCACCTTTCTTTTGATATTCTGGGCATGACCAACTGGAGGAGATCATGGGTGGAAGCTAGGACATGCTGGAAGCAACCCTAGGTTATATAAAATGGATGGATGGGTTCAAATTTCACTACTTATGCACCTGAGCCCAACCAGCACTCTAGAACTCACAGAAACATGATTAAATTGGGAATGGAAGACAACCTCACACCTGGTGTGTACTGTACCTCAGATATAATTAGCTGGGTTTTGTGAGCTATGGTACACGTATAATGATGAACATCAAATTTACACATTATAGTGTCAACACGGACGAGTTTCAGATTTATCTTCAACAGGCCATTTGTGGTTCATGACTCATAGCAAGCAAGCTGATATACCTAAAAATACAAAAGCGTCATTTCTAACTTGTGACAATCACAAAATGAGTCAAGCAAATTCAAGTCAAAACAATTTTATTTATATAGCCCAATATCACAAATCACAAATTTACCTCAAGGGGCTTTACAATCTGTATAGCATACATGGGGGATTTCCTTGGATAAGGAAAAATACCCCCAAAAAACAGGGAAAACAATGGAAGAAACCTCAGGACGAGCAACAGAGGAGGGATCCCTCTACCAGGACGGAAAGACATGTAATAGATGTTGCGTGTACAGAATAGACCAACGTAAAATCACAGTATGGACAATCAGGGTGACAAAATTATAGATAGTTTGTAAACATATATGAAGAATACGGATCCAGGAGGATGTCGATGTCGGATAGTCAACACAAGTGTTGATTGTGATAAAAGTAAGTATTACATACTGTGAATAAATATATATAATAAGCATACTGTCAATATGTCAGTATGTATTGACAGTTATGGACAGGACAAAAATCATTTGGTAAATGGAAGCAGTAACCATCTGAGTAGTTACATGAGAATGTGTGAATTTAAGGGCATAGTATATTGTTTATAGTCTATAAAAGCCAATATGCTAGTGATGATGACAATGTTGACAGTGGGCTGCATATTGATGAGGTTGAGGTGATGAGATGAGAATTCTATTATCCTACATGAAATAACAGATAGATACAGTATGGATACAGTATGGACAGACTATTGGACTGGCCTATAGGAATAGGTGATGTGTGCATATACACGAGGTGGTATTTTCTGTGAACTCCACTCCATTAAAAATTATCCACTTTATTGAAAATAATGTGGTTAGCATTAAGAAAAACCTGCATAAAAACATACTGAGCCAGACTATCTAAATCAGTGGTAACCAACCTTTTCAAGCCCAAGATCACTTTTTATTCCAAAATGTAAACTGAGATCTACCAATCCGATATCTTCCAAAAAACCCACTTAGGAGTAAGACTGTTCGTCATATTTATTTTTGCAATCAATTTCTATTACAACAGGCTCAATGTACGTGCATACATACACACAAAGAAAGACACAGTTATGCACAGTTATCTGTTCAATGCACAATATTCATATTTACGGTAGGCATATCTGTTCAATACAAACTATTCACAGTATCTGTTCAATGCACAATATTCATATTTACGGTAGGCATATCTGTTCAATACAAACTATTCATATTTACAATATTTGTTCAATGCACAATATTTAGTTTCTCAGTTCAATTAATAATATTCACATTTACAGATATTACAGTTCAATGCACAAAATCCATATTAAGTTTCTCTGTTCAATGCACAACATCTTTTCAATGCTCAAGTTGCTCTATCAGCCCGCCTTTAATGAGACTGCTGTGACTGCACATTATCTGCAAGTCTTTTGAAATCTGGTTGATAGTTAGTGATTGCCAGTCTGAGGCAGTCAGTAAGATGTGCGTCAGTCATACGAGTTCTATACTTGGATTTTATTATTTTCATTTGTGAAAAGGCCATTTCACATAAGTATGTGGAGCCAAAGTAGGCCTTCAGCTTAAGCGCACATGACACAATCAGTGGATACCTCTCTCTACTCACAAGTGACCAAAAATCCTGGTCTCTTGCTCTGGCCTTCAATTCAATGTCGCTTTGCATTTCAATAATCTCCATGTCAACACCCATAGGTAATGTAAACACTTCCTGCATTTTAACTGACAGCTGTTCAATGTCAATGCTGAGGAAAGGGTTTGATACAAAACCAACTACTTGCCCCATGTCTTGTACCTCCACAAATCGAGCGCCAAATTCTGTCGTCAGTTTGTTCAAACGGGCGCAGAATTGTTCAGGATGAAAAGCAGTTTTGTCTGTGAGGTTTTGTGACACCTTTTCAAGATTTGAGTTTACAAATGGTGGAAAGTCTGGGTCTTTTCTGCACAACGCGACGAATCCTGAATGAACACCTAGCATCGACGGTGCCCCATCGGTTGTGAAGGACACTATTTTATGAATGGGAATCTTGTACTCACGCACAAAGTCCTTGAATGCCTTGTACACATCCTCACCCCTGGTTCTTTCTTTCAATGGGATAAGGGCCAGAAAGTCCTCCTTGACAGTAAAATCCGTGAAAACCATTCGGACAAACACACTTAGCTGGGCTGTGTCTGTGGCGTCGGTAGACTCGTCAAATTGAATTGAAAAGTCTTTTAATACTTGTTGGAATACATCTTCGGACAATGACTCTACTCTTCTGGCTACAGTAGGTGCACCAAGCGGTACACTTTTTATCTTTGCTTGAATGTCCTCTGTTTTTTAAATCAGCAAACAAGGTGTCAGCTGTAACGCTCATTGCTTCCTTGATCAACTCACCATCTGTAAATGGTTTTTTGTGCTTAGCCAAAATATGGCTAACTCGGAAGGACGTTTCTGTAGCTGCCTTGCTCTTTACTGTAGGCGCGATGAAAAGCGACTGCTGTGCTTTTAGTCCTCTTTTCAGTTCATCACTTCTTTTTGATCTTAATGCGCTGTTGAGTGGATATGAGTCTTTGAATTTAGCATGGGTGGTAGCATGATGGCGCTCCAGGTTTCCACGTTTTGGCAAGGCTACCGCCTGTTGGCATATGAGGCAGATGGTCTTCTCTTTCGCTGACGTGAAAAGAAATTCATGCTCCCATTCCGGGTGGAAATAATACGTTTTTGATTTATTTTTCGGCGGACCTTCAGCCATATCGATGTTATGTTAGTTAAGGTTGGCAAAACTTGGCACAGCTTAACGTTACTACTTTCTCAAGATGACGGTTATGATATGATTTTTTTTAACCCCACCCACAATTGCATGCAGCCATTCATAGACCTCAGCATATCAAATAACCAATTGGAGATTGTAAAATGACCTATGCGTGATTCAAATCAACAAGCCAGAACTAGGTCTAAAAACCTCGTTAAACTTTTTTTTAATTTTTAATTTTTTTTAGAAAATGGGGAAATGCTAGGGGTCGACAGTGAAGGCTTTGAAGATCGACCAGTCGATCGCGTTCGACCTGTTGGTTACCCCTGATCTAAATGAATCTACAAACCTCTGTGAAAGTAACTTATCAACTACCAAAACATAATACAATATACAAATGTTCATGTCATTTATTATGCATAATATGCAACGTAATGGTAGATAGTGTAAGGAAAGCCGCGCATTCTTCTAAATTTCAAGGTTCAGGTGGGCACCAATAGGTAACCGAGGAGGCTGACGAGTGGTCTGATCCTGCCGCCGCCAGCCAGTAGAAAGCCAGCAGGACACGTCACGATCGTTAACGTCTGTTGACATTTCGGCGCCCCCGACTCGACCATCTATTCCGCCAGAGAGGCTCGCATCGCAGTTAAACGGTAAGGTTACAATAATTATGTTTTAAATTGATTACTCTGTATGGCTAAACTTACTTTCTTGACCACAAACTAATGTTAGTCCCGTTTGACGCTGTGCCAAACGCGACTAATGTCGAACATGTGTTGTCAGAAGTTGCTAGCAAGCAAATAAACTTTGTGTTGACTCCTTAATTAACGTTACACAATTGCATACAACATTAACTAGACTGACATTTTTATGGAAGTTTTTTGGCCTCTTTATTCAAATGGCAATGCATTTTGCAATTGGCAATTCAATGCACCCCCAGTCTATTGCATTTGGTAAAGGTGGGGCTAATTTTAACTACTTGATACTGTATACTGCTGGGTAGCTTGTGAATTTTCCCCCCAAGATCAATAGTCTTATCTGAACCGATAATAATACAGCATAATTTATTTGTTGACTATATTTTGTATTATTAATCTGAATCTGCAAAATAACTAGTAACTAAAGGTATTAAATTAATGTAGTGGAGTAAAAAAGTACAATATTTCCCTCTGAATTTTAGTGGAGTATAAGTGTAAAGTAGCAGTAAGTGGAAATACTCAAGTAAAGTACAAGTACCTCAAACTAGTACTTAAGCACAATACTTTTCCATAAGGGATGGGTCATGTAAATGACCCAGACACGAAAATAAAATTATTTATTCATTCATTCCTAGTCATTATTACAACCTGGATGTTGACGTCAACAGCTTCAAGAGAGGTCTACGCCAACAAATGGTAAGTGAACCAGTAACATCTCATGAGTCTCTTGATTCTTGAATGATATATTTAAAGAGTGTAGAGCAGTTATAGAAGTTATGCAGCCAAGTAACATAATAATGTAATTGAACATAATCATTTTTTCCATCCGTATTTTTGCAGATTATGCCAAAGTTTCAAAATGACATGGACTTGTAAACTCTGCGATTTCCACTGTCTTCTCCATCATTATCATCTTGTACATAGTCAGCACAGCAGAATCAGCCCCTTGCCATGTTTATATGATAGCTGTGTGTGCACCTTTGCCTCTCAAAATGCACTGAAAATTCATTTTACCAGAATACACACAGAGCCAGAACCGAAGCCAGCAAATGACCCACATCTGGCCTTCCACTGTCCAAATTGTGCTTTTACACAACCTTATGGGCCAGACATATCGCATTTAAGACTACATTTAAGGAAACATGAAATGGTACAGTGTCCATTTAAAGACTGTTCATTCCAGACAAATGTCTGCTCAACATTTGATTCTCATAAGTCAAGAAACCATAAATCATTTGGGATAAATGATTTCAGGGACACAGTTGTAAGACAAACACAGTCCCGTGATGATGTCAGTCCACTTCAGAACGATCTAGTTTGTAGCAGCAACGATGAACCAAATGAAGAAAGTGAAAACATAGATTCTCTGAAACAACAGCTTGAACACAACTTGGCTTCTCTTCTCCTGAAAACACAAAATGTCCTTCATGTCTCAGAGAGTGCTACTCAAGAAATGTTACAAGGCTTGGATCAATTGCGGTCACTCTCCAGTCCAGTACTTGAAGACACAGTGACTCAAATCCTACAGAAACACAATTGATGATGTCAGCAGTGAGGTTGTGACTGAAATTGTTAATGCAATTGTCACCAATGATGTGCTTAGAAGCTGCACTTCTAGAGACGGGCCTTTGTCAACAGCAAAAAGAAGAAAATCTTACTATGAGCAACATTTCCCTGTGGTGAAAGCAATTGAGTATCGTATTGTCGGTGCAAAATATTCAACTATGTATGTCCCTATCCTCTCCATGTTACAGGAGCTTCTCAAAAAAAGGGATGTCTTAGAGCAGATATTGCAGTTGTCTGTCCAAAAAGATGGCGAGTACGTGACCTATCGTGATGGGCTGTTCTGTAAAGGCAATATGCTGCTTTCATCAGAGGATTTAAAACTTCCATTCAACTCTTTATTGATGATTTTGAGGTGGCCAACCCACTTGGCACATCAAGAAAGAAACACAAAATGTGCTGTGTTTATTGGACTCTAGCAAACATTCCATACATGTTACGGTATCCCAGGTGGGACCCAAAAGCAGAACCGAACTCAGAGGTAGGATGAACAAAGGTTTATTATGAAGAGAAAACCGGGGGGTAGACAGGAGCGGAGGTAGTGGACAGGGCTGGAGGCGGAAGCAGGGGGAGCCGGAGGGACTGGTGGTGAACGTGGCAGGCAGAGGAAGAGCAGGTAGACAGGCAGGGAGGAATGCGGTATGGCTGGGTACGGGTGGAGATCTTGGGATGAGAAGAGAGCAGGGTTAACAAACGAACACACAGGTAGTCAAGGCTTTCGTCCAAAATACAAGGGCCGGGAACGAGATATACCACACTGGCTGAATAACGATCTGGCGATGAGTGGATGCAAGGCCGGGGTTTTTATACTGGTGGTGATGACTTGATGGATAGCAGGTGCGCGGGGTAGAGCAGGTGATCGGGATGAGGTGATGATGCAGGGAGGAGCCGGAGACTGGAGCCACGCCCGCCGACACATACACACACAGACAGGGACAGACAGGTAGAGACACATGGGGAAACACAGGGGGCACGGTGGAGACCGTGACAATACAAACATCGCGCAGCTCTGCACACTACGCAGCTGGGTTTACTCAGCAATTCAAATGACCTGAAGACTTGCGGCTACGAAAAGGTTTTTGAGCCAGATTAGTGTCTGAAGTTGACCAGCTCACACCTTATTATGTAACATAGTAGTACCAATTTACACAAGTTCAAGTCACATTACTCTTCAGCCCATGTCTGCCTTATTATCATTTGAAAGTTATTTTTGTTAACAATGACAAAAAATGTTTTGATTACTGGTACCTTTTTTTTTTTTTATCTGATCATAGGAATGGCACCATTTTGTGGTTGGAATTTGGTACTACTGTGTTACATAATAAGGTGTGAGCTGGTCAAATTCAGACACTAATTAAACATGACGGAGGAACTTAATTATGACCATTATCACTGTCCATACTTAGAAATATACAAAGAAACAATATTCCAAACCACAGCTTCATATGTTTTGTCCCACATAGAGAACTACCATTCTATGCTGCCCATAAGGGTGGGATTGTTGTAGGGTTTGGGGGGTCTGTGGGTGTATTTTGACAATTTAGACGTATTCTTTATGTCTGAAAGATTATATGGAGAGAGTTTGGTGCAAATCGGATAATGAGAACTATATTTAATTAATATTATACCAATCCTATGCCATGAAAAAGTTCATTTTGAGCGCATCCAATTAGCTATATTTCTCACAGACCAAATGATTTTTCCACAAAATAATGCTTCAGGGAAGGTTATCTTATCCCTTTCTTACTACAAAAGCAGTTTCAGAACCATCTGAGATGGTGGGTGTCGAAATCAACCTTTTTGTGTCCATTTGAAATGGAATGACCCCTCATTATTAAGGCAAAGTTTGAATGTAAATGTAAGTGCAACTCACACCGACAAAGAAAATGGATTGTAACTTTTATTACTTTTTGGCTGGACTGAAGGTAACCCTATAATCCTCTCTCACCAGTTGTAGGACCATGGCAGAACCAGAGACATTTTGTCTACGTGTCATCCTACCAAAGGGTGGCATTGAGAGAATGACACTTGAACGCCGCCCTGATTCTGTCTCTCAGCTGACCTGTTTGCTTCGTCAGAAACTGGAGATCCCATTCAATTTGACCATTTATCCTTTTTTAACCCCGGGAAAAAAAAAAACTTTTTAGGAAAACCAAACATTTTCAGCCAAATTTTTTAAAAAAAAATTTTTTTAAATAACTATCATTTTAAAATCAAGTTCCCCAAAAAAAAGGAGCCCTGGGCCA